>JAOUQU010000011.1:1680436-1692135 GCA_028566735.1 Ammoglanis amapaensis
ATATATATAAGCGAGTCTAACTGATACATGAAACAGTATAAGTTCGACTGCCATGAGCTTTATACAGGATATAGAGAAAAAGTGTTAGGCCATGTAAGTCAGATATTCACAATCGAGTTACATTATTAGAACCACTAGCTATTATCTGGTAGGTTAGAATGGGTTTCTGGAGCCATGCTGACAGCAGTGCATCCCACAGTAGCTGGAGGAGGAGTGGGAGAGGATCCATGGAGCAAACATGCTGATCTGCTCTGTGAGGTTAATTTATACTTCCCCGTTAAATCATGATGCAACGGCCCAGTGTCGACGTGACCCCCGTTCAGAGAGTCCTTGGGTCACCCAACGTGCACTTTCTAAAACACGTCAAAATACAACTGCACGGAGTACCAGATGTAGAACAAGGAGGGAGCATGACAGTCAACAATAGATTGTGCACTGTAGTAGTTAATGTGTTCGCTTTCTGTATATGTGTGTATTTGTCATTACACATATAAACTTGTTCAGTACTTGAACAAAATTTATTTTTTTACATATGTATGGAAGTAGGACTGTTGTTTTAGGTCATTAAAATGTAATGTCAATGTTGAAATGTCATATCCAACAAAGTCATGGTCAGGTGTCTGAATAGTTTCGGTGATGTCTTTGGTTTTTGTTTGTTCCTAAGAGCACATACACGATCTGATTATCTTTATAGCAACATTTGTCAGGAGTGCTAATCGTGCTGTTCATTTACCCACAGGAGGTGCCCACGAGGACAGGAACAAATCTCGCCCAGTTACCATAACAACAATCAGACCTGGTGGCCCCGCTGATAGGTGAGATCGTTCTTCTATTATGAAGCTATTCAGTATCGTGGCATAAATCAAATATGTGTTGTGGAACTCTGGAACATGTAATGATCAATAATACTTCTATTCGGTTATATATCGTTAGAAATTTTTATTGATCATCTCTTGGTTGCTGACTTGTTTTCTTTATTGGAGCACATATTTGCACGCTGTGGAGTTTTACTTAGCCTTGTGGGGGTTCAGATAGTTCATGTCAAGGCAGTTTAAAGATTTTAAAGACTACTGCTATGTTTTTTTCATACAATTATAGCATTAGTTTCCAAAAAAATGTTATGAAAGTAATCTAACGCCACTGGAATGCGCCTTACTAGAATAAATTTATGTGAATCCCACAAAGATGTTTAAAACAAACCCAAACAAAATAATATCTGTGTAGTATTTGCAACAAAGCAGTCAGATGAATGCCGGGCCCTCAGTCATTCTACAGTTTTTAAAATGATTTGCTTGGTTATGATTACGTAAATCAATCTCCAGTGTTTCTTATTGTGTTCATGCTTACATCATCTGTTTTCTTGTATTAAAATGACAGTTCTTTTGTATTTTTTGTACTACTTTTGTGCTATTATGTGCTATTACGGACAAACAACCCAAATAAACGAAATCTAATAGCACTGATACTCACCTTTCTATAAGAACTCAATAGCAATCTCACATAAGTGCTGAAACAGAACTTATGCAGATATAAAACATAATGTGTCCTCTTTCACCCAGTATGCAATCATTTCCGGGCCTTCTGTTCTCCTAAATTTCATTTTCATTATTGCTTTGGCTTGACCTGGAGCTTAGTGCTTGTTCTCAGTCTCCTCAAATTATTTTATTCTTATTAAAAAGAAAGAAATTAAGTAAAATGTAATCTACATAGGCACATATACTCGCTGCCGTATGTGCATAGCCCCAAAGCAAGCAGAATTATTCCTCTGCATTGAACACAGTCTGTGCAAACACACATTTACATACACTGGTGAACACACCCTAGGGGGCAGCAGTGAGCACACGTGACAGTGTACGGTAGGCAGCTCTAGCCACAGTGCCCAGAGAGCAGATAGGGGTCAGGTCTCTTGTTAAAGGGCATTTAGATCTGATCTGTTGTTTGTTCCTTATCCTTTCAAATTCCAGAGGTGAGGGGGAGGTGGAGCATTTCCTGGAACAGCGTAAGCATGTGGGAGGTGGAGCAATTTCAAAACTGCATTAGAAGTGACACGTCCAAATTTACGCATCGTTTAAGCGAGGATTTATATGTCTTTATGTGAGAGGGGTTTTGTGCAATGGATTTCATGAGCATGTTTCATAGAACCCGTCGACCTGTTTATGATTATGCCTCCTTTAAGAGGTTGAAGCCTGTATAGTTGTTTTTAATTTAAACACAAGTAAACATCGTCTTGTATGAGATGTTTTCATGAATCTCCCAGACTTTCATTGCTTAAACTTGCACAATCTCTGTTTCAGATACTATAATTACATAAGCTCCTTTAAATTGCTTTCAAGACTAATAAATGAACAACCAAAATAAAATGTACATTGAATTGCCTTAAAGTATATAGATAGGATCATGGCTCTTGGTTATTCTAAATTAGATTTTTATTATTGCTAAAGGTTGACCTGGAGCTTAGTGCCAGTTCTCAGTCTCTTCCAGTTATGATATTACTTTGTTTTCTATGTAGTGCTGAAGTTTTTATGTATGTAATGAATCAAGATTCTGTGCTTTCATTGCTTTAATACATACATACATTTTCACTTACTGTGCTTTTAATAATAAAAATAATCAACAGAAATATAATAAGTGTAAAATGTGCTGTTATGGTAAATTTCATTATAGCTCTGACCTGAAGCTTGTTCTCCTAAAATTACATTAAGAGTTTGGAGCCTGTGCTGTTTTTGTTTAAATGCCAACATTATCGGTTTCTAAATACTATAATTACATCATTACTTGTGTTCTGTTAAGACTCATGAACAAGTAACAAAAAATTTAATAAATCAAATAAGGCTGGAGGTGCTTTACAAACAGTGCAAGGCAAATCTTGCACCTATAATAATGCAAACAAAACTCAAGGATAGATATTTAATCTAGATAGATCAATACTGCGACCTAAAGAGCTTGTAACTAAAAAAGTGAAGCTTGATATTAAGAACGTTGCTACACATCTGTTCATGACATAGCAGCCCTCGGAAACAGAACCGAACGGAAACTATCACAACCCTTCAGCTCCTCTGTGCAGGAGTCGAACCCCTACTGTACAAACTGGTGCCTTCCATGCGTGAAGTAATTTTACGGGTGGCTTCGCACTGGAAGAGGGATGTCACACTGCTGATGGGGCAGTCTGCATTCCCACGGTGGTTCCATCATCAGAGCCAAAATGCAGAAAGCCAGAGCAATGTCAATCAAGCAAGAGTGAGCGATCACACCCACATCTGTGCCTCCATGCCCCATCTGTCATCCAAGCAATGCAGCACAGAGTTACACAGAGTGGCAAGTGATAATCTATTAAGAAAACTGACAGACAAGTGCATCTACACAAAGATACGACTCGTAATGTGCACCAGCTCTTTAAAAATCTTTACCATGACACACAATTAATGCAGCTCCTAATTTAATTCATTGAAAAGTGAAATATTTGGGAAGCTGAACACTGACAATCTTAGTTCCTTTAATCAATTCTGGGTTAAGGAGGGTGTGTGTCTGTGCACACATACATGTGTGAATGCATTGGATGGGGTAAGACGGATGATTGGAATATTTATAATGGTTAGTTTATCAATAGATCATTTGCATATTACATATAGTGGCTTACTTGTATTCCAGAACACACGATTACATGGTCACATGATAAAAGGTGGAAATGGTTTAGCAGGTAAGTCTAGATCACGCAGCGGTCACAAACTATTTTAGAATGTTTGCGTCATTGTAAAATTTGGAACTTTGTTGTGCTTTATGGAACTCTACAGGACTTTAATATAGTTTGGGACATTTTGGTGTCTATGGTGTCATTTTGTTAATATTTATTTAAATATAATTATAGTATATTGTATATAAATCATATAAAATACTACGTCATCAACAGCAGTTTGTACTAAAAAAAAGGACTGACTAGATGTTGACTAGTTCAAGACCTAGTTTAAGACCCACTACTGTTAGGTTGTTGCTGTTGGACTCTTGAGCAAGGTTATACTCTAGGTGTATTTTATTGTAAGCTGCTATGGATAAAGGTGCCTGCTAAATGCTGAAATGTAAACACGTAGACGTATTCATACATATGGCCAATTCAGTGACCCCAATTAACCCCTAACGCTACACAGATGTTACAGTGCTACCCACTTAGCCACGAGCCACTGACATGTTGCATGGTTGAGCTTTTTTATAATATGTTTGCTTTTAACCGTTCGTTACATGATTTCTCCCAGTGGGAAATTGTTTTACAGAGTGAACATACAGAAAAATAAAGAAATAAAATAGCATTTTATTTATAGCAAATATGAAACAACATGAGCCAGATGCAAGAATACTGTATGATAAATTGTGCGAATGAAAAAATATCAGATATTTTATATATTCAAGGACATGAAATGGAAATATGATTTTCTTCATTGTGAACAAGCAATTTATTTGCTCCTCTGTTGATCTACAGTTACTGTGGGCGAGACATTTCTTTTTCTTTAATCAAAACACAATTAATGGCATAACTTGCTGGACACTACATTTGGTAACTTGCCACCGTATGAATGGCATAACTTATAATTGCTTATATGCAAACTAGACAGTTTTTTCAGTTAATGAATTTGCTTCTCTCTGGCTAAAATGATTAAATGAGTCATTATATAGTAAAATGAAAGGTTTTTTTGTTTTTTGTTTTTTTTTGGGGGGGGTAACTTGTAAGTTCACGATTCAGCGTCTCGGATAGGAACTGCTCTCCCAGTAGAGATGTCCCAGAATAGTATGAAGTTGTGAACAACGCATCTATGTTTTATAGCACATTTAATATATAGCAGTGTTTTCACTTTTTAAATGTTTTGGTTAAATATTAAGTGTATTCAATATTTTTATGTCTAAGTGGATCTCCAACACAGACCCCAGTCAGTGTAATGACAATCTAAGGTGGCAATCGAATCTTCTAACGCCTTGTTAACTTTTTACTCCAATAAAACTTTCACTGGGAGTTTCTGCCCAATAATGTTTAAGCAGCCATGGCTTCATTCTTATTTTTATGTGTTTTAGGAGGACTAACTCTAAGCAACGTTGAATTTAATCGTTCACATGTGGTGTGTCAATGTGTGTTGGGTCTTCCTTCTGTTCCAGGGAAGGCACAATCAAACCAGGTGACCGGCTGCTAAGCATTGATGGCATTCGTCTCCACGGCACGTCCCACGCCGAGGCCATGAGTATTCTCAAGCAATGCGGGCAGGAAGCAACACTCCTCATCGAGTATGACGTGTCCATTATGGGTAAGACAATGTTGTGTGTATTAGTTCGTTTTCACCTCAGTGCAGTTAAGTTTGAAGGGGGGGGGGGGTCGTAGTTGAACCAAACAGAGTCGACCCTAGTCACCCTAGTTTATTCTAGCATCTTTCTAATTCATGAAAACTGTTGTATTCAGCCAGGAGACCAAATGTTTCTTTGGAATGATGCATTAGTCCAGGGGTCACCAACGTGGAGCCTGCAGGCACCAGGTCGCCCGAACGGACCTCATGAGTCGCCCGCGGGCCTGTTCTAAAAATAGCTCATTATAGTGACACTTACCAGTGAGCTGCATTCATTTTTTTGTCACACTTGCATTGGTGTAAATTAAGAAATTACAATATAAAATTAATAATAAATTATTATTATTAGTAACATGTAATTAAAGGTTATAAATGTGTGATTTCACAAGTGTGTATCAAACTGGAAGCCCTTCGCATTAGTTGGTACCCAAAAAGTAGCTCTCAGTTTCAAAAAGGTTTGTGACCTTTGCATTAGTGTATATTGGCTCGTCGTTTGCTACATTTCTCTTTTTTTTCTAAAATTCAAGTCAATACATGTTTTGATTGAATTTCCAAATGCCAGAGTAAACAAATGGATATTAATGACAAAATGATAATGCTTGTCTGGCGGCGTGAGTGAGTGAGTGAGCAAGCGATCGAATGAACAAACGAGTGATCAATAATGTAAGGTTTAAGCTAGCCCAGTGGATAAACCATATCATCCTAATGTCTTTGTTGTGCCGTGAACTGGAAGTGATGGATTTATTCTTTGTGCTTTACACCAGAGTGGAAATGATGGAAAGACCGTTGTGAATATTTACATAATGACAGTAAGGACAGGAGTGCTAAGAATGTACAGTCATTTGATCATTTTTATCTTATTTCTCATGTATTAACCTACCTCGCTGGTCTGTAGTCGGCGTCCGGTGTTTCAGTCCAGCGTTGTGCCCATCATTTCAGCCTTGTTTGTGCCATGTAGCTGATATCGATTCATCTTGCTATCTGCTTGAGTGCTCCATAAGGTTTAAATGACAGCTTAAGGCTCATAAACCTAAATCTTTTGACTTCTCACCCACAGCTAGTCTCTAGAATGAAACTCTCTGGGTTTATATTTTTACAGGATCTTTAAATATGTAACAATCGGCGCTTGTTCAACAGGGGTTTCTGTTCATCCTATATTTTGTAAAGATGCTTTGAGACAATGTCTATTGTAAAAAAGCGCTATATAAATAAAGTTGACTTGACTGTTATAAATACAAATATAAGAGTTTGTGTATCTACAGTTTGCATGATGGTTAGAATGGACAAACCACACACTTTCTTTTTTGTGAGACGGCAGTACAACCCATTGAACCAACATGCTACCCACTCCTCTTAAAATGTTCTTTTTTTAACTTTGTGTCATAAGACAAGGCCCACAAGCGATAATGACACAGCTGGTGTGAATGCTGGGCGATATCCAATCACCGATTTTAGTTACAAGGAGCGAAAAGTCTCTTTTAGTGTGAATGTAGTGTTAAATAGCAAATCTAAGGCTAATCCCTACTGAAGGTTCTCATGAGCTGGAATAAAGCATTCCACTCTTTTAATAAAGTCTCCTAAGCAGAATTAGACTGTAACATGGTCATCAGATCTGCCTTAGGAGATAGTTGTGTTGTCCTATTAGGAAAGAGCTCATTAAGTCACTCAATTACTCATAACATAACGTTGAACGAATGGCACTTGTAATCTGTAGCAATTAAAGCAGTAAAAACACATGTCAGATAGCAGACATCTTAAATACTGCTTAAATATGCATTACGACTTTCCTTCAGGGAGTCCACCATAGCTTATCACCAGCCGCATTATTGATCAGAAATCGTTTTATGCAGGATGCCTTTCTTTTCCTAAACAACATCCTAAATGTGATGGCTAAGGTCTGAGACCAGTTCTATAATGCTTTGAAGCGCCCTCTGCTGTTTAAAGTAAATATCGATTTATCGTAAGGCCAATTTATTGCTCTGCTTCGACGCGAACCCCATTCGCAGAGCCTTTGCATACGTGCACCTCACAATTTGAAACAACACAGACCACAAGGGGGAGTATGAAGGCTGTTAAAGCAATGTGCGGGCACGCTTGTACATAATGTATTCACTCTCTGTATATACTGGTGTTTCGATTTTTTACGATGTTTGTCTATGAACTTACATTTGCTCCAGATCCAAGATCTGCTCAAATCTAAAAAGAAATTAGCTAAACACAATCATAGAACCTTCAGAAACTCCCGAAACATCCATATACCCCCCCGTCCATGGTGAATTCCGGTGAGTTCACGGTGAAGGTCTCGATGTTGAACTATGAAAGGACAATGACAGCGTTAAAGTGATGTAGAACTCTATATAGGCTTTTAAAAGAATCATTGCTTCAGAATAATTCTTGCTGAATCGATACTTGCTGAATCATTACATCCCTACCATGTATACACTTCATTATTTTTACTTTCATTGCTGTGTGTGAACTGTTCACAGATTCCTCCTTATTTCATTAATATAGTGCAAATAGAAATGTCACTGAAAACACTGAACATCTTCTGTCTGTCTGATGCAGGTTTGGGTGGATTAACAAATGATATTTCCGTTTTTAATTGAATTTTAACTCGGGTCCCACTCTTTTATAGAATAGGGGTTTTTGTTTGTTTATTTGTTTGGCACCGCATTGGCCCTGCTGTGAAGTGTAACTAGGTATTTTACTTTCAGCTTTCAACAAGCTGTCATGTGGAATTACTCCTGTTAGGCTTTTAGAAGTGCACTCCATCTGCTCCTGATTTGTTTTATCAGAAGCGGGTGAGCTGTATGAGATGTCTAGTCTTTTGCTTTTTGCTTTTGTGTTCACAGACTCCATAGCCAGCGCTTCTGGTCCACTTCTCGTCGAAGTGGCAAAGCCATTGGGCTCCAGCCTTGGTGTAGCTCTTTCTACCTCCATGTACTGCAATAAGCAGGTCATTGTCATCGACAAA
This sequence comes from Ammoglanis amapaensis, assembly GCA_028566735.1. Classification (NCBI taxonomy): domain Eukaryota; kingdom Metazoa; phylum Chordata; class Actinopteri; order Siluriformes; family Trichomycteridae; genus Ammoglanis; species Ammoglanis amapaensis. The sequence continues at coordinate 1,688,732 of JAOUQU010000011.1, forward strand.
GTGAAACCAGCCAGCATTGCAGACAGGTAAATCCTCACACCCACCCAGCATTACTCGACCATCACCGCCACTGTCCTTCAGTCATTTTTGATAAACAGGCTTTGGCGGTGCTCTTTGGACTTCATATTTGGCTCTCGATTACTGTGTGTGAACGGTTCCCTGGTTCAATGGTTCCTAGACTCAAGAAAATATCTAGTATCTGCATCTGTGGTGTCAAGGCACAACCAATGAGAACACAAGATATGAGGTTTGGTCACCTTGGAAACATAAATACGTGTAACAGGGGCTTTATATAGTTTCAGAATACAGCAGCACACACAATCTTTATGTAGGATTTATGACCTCATCATCTATGGCAGACCTTTTATACCAACTCTTAAATCTTAATTCTCTCTCTTAATATACGCGATGGACTCTGAGACACACACAACAAACAAGTATTATGTTGCACTGCTGTATTACCTTGCATTGTATTGCTTTTTTAAGTTTGTTACTCTCTGGATAGCTTCGATTTCACAGCTGCACTGCTCCGTTTATCAGAATATGTATCTATCCAACGTAGCATTTACTCAGTAACATGTGCTAACCAACACTCCTCTCGTAATTACTTGTTTAGATTAGGATTGTATTTTTTATAGGATTTATCGTATGCTTGTGTAACTGCACTGTACATCGTATTGTTTTGCACGTTTGCTCTATGTTGCTCATTGATCATGGCGGCACGCTGTTTTGTTTTAATATATACCTGTATGTAGCTATTATGACAAAAAAAATTTCCCTGCCAACTGCATAGCTAAATCCATACAGCCACACAGCACAAATCACTTGTTGTTGGCGTGCTTTTTTAGATTTTGTACTGGTACTGTACTGGCTTTGTGGTTAGGGTGCCAGGTTAGAGACCGGTTTGCCGGTTCAAGCTTCTCTTTTACTAAATTTGCCGCTATTGGGCTCCTGAGCAAAGGTTAAAATGCTCACTTGCTTAAGATGTAAGTGTAATTGGAAGTGGCTTTGGATAAAGGTGTCTGCTAAATGCTGATAATGTCGTGGTAATGATAGATGGTGTAGTTTCAGTCGCCTAGTGTGAACATCACAGCATCTTTATTGGCTCCCGAGTACAATAGATTTAGTTATGTAGCAGGAACTGTGAGTTCTACACTGTGAACCTTTTAATACTCCTCATTACACTGTTACTGCATCTTAGAGATCAGTTCATCTCATTAGAGCCATTTTCAAAAATTCAACAGCAAACTTTGGGTGAAAATCCCAAATCCAGCGCCAGTTTTCATGTGAATGCCTCCATAGATCGATATGCAAGGTGCCTGGTCGTGCACCTGAATTGCTGTCTGACAGTGACATTAAAAAAAAAGATTGAAGTGTATTTCACTCAGTGCCTAATTAAAGAAATTCAATAACGTATCTGCTGTAAAGGCTGAGAGAAAACCTGTGAGAGTGATGAAGACGGCGGATTGCTGAGTGAGTCAAAGCTTTGCCGTAAGGCAGTACTAAAATGCTTTGGATGATTCAGGGCTGACACCTTAGGGGAGTATTAACAGCTAAAACTTTGTGGATAACTGATTTTCATGCTTCAGCTTCTATCCAATCATCACCAGCACTGTACTGTGTAGTAGTGAGTGCATAATTTGTCCATGCCTGTTTATATATATATATATATATAAACTGCCAAGTCATAGTGTTACCAAAACATGTCATAAAATCTGAATAATCAAACTTTTTTACACTTCTGAACAGCGACTTTATACTTTCCACCACGTCTGTTCTAGTTAATATATGTGATGTGATCCATCAGGAGACTGTAACTGTGCCTCGTTTTGAACATACTAACCTGTCTCGTAATGCTTTTGCATACTGTGCAGTATTTAAGCATACAATTTCAGACACAGTTATGGCTACTTGGATTTAATCCCACATCAGATTACCACTATCACAAAAGAATGAGTTGATCTTCCATGTTTTTGTACTTTCTCCCAAAACATGCTTCTATCTTAGCTATAGTTAGTAGTAGTATTAGTAGTATTACTAGTGTACTTACTTAAGGTAAGTAACATCCCTGAACAGGTCGCATAGTCCATCGGTAAGTAAACGCTCACACAAACACAGTCACACACACACATGCGCACACACACATACACACACACACACACACACACACACACACACACACACACACATAAACACGATAATTATTAATACTGGGATAAAGTGACATGGCATTTCTGTGCAGGTGCGGGGCATTACATGCCGGTGATCATATCCTGTCTGTAGACGGTACAAGCATGGAGTATTGCACACTGGCTGAAGCCACCCAGCTGCTAGCTAGCGCGTGCGAGCATGTCAAAATGGAGATCCTTCCCCATCACCAGACCAGACTGGCTCTTAAAGGTCCAGAACATGGTGAGTAATATATGAGCACTCCTGCTCAAACTGGGTGGCATATTTTTAAAATAACCTGTTCATTAAAAAAGATAATATGAGTGATCTTCAAAAAGTTTTCTGAGGTGGTGATGGTGCGAGGACTAGTAATTGGCCCTGTGTGAGTGAAGAAAAGAAAGAAGTGTGGAACTATGTGTGGGAAGCCAACACCGATGCTTGATTTAAAGCCAGTGCAAATCGGTCATGTCTGAGAGGGTATGGGGTGACTTAACCTTGGTTAGATCAGAGGTAATGCAGTGATTGGAAATGGGAAATGACAAGAATGGGATAGCATAGATTAGAGGGGGTAACCTGGCTGCATGACTGTTTTATCTGGGATTTGAACCATGGACATTCTTACACACGTCTCTCCGACTGCTATATTCATTCCCAATGCCAGATGCTGGAAATGACCACGACAGAAATGTGGATGTGAAAATCTGGCAACACACATAAAACCTCTTCTACATCATGATTATTTTTCACCTCGCATCATCCACACGTTGTAAAATTCACAGATAAACTGTCATACATTCATAAATCTAAATATATCGACTCGCAGCCCCATCAAATATGGCTCACATGTGGTCAGACGGAACTTGACTCAGCAGGTTTCCTCTCAAACACTGTTAGCCCTACAGCATTCCCTCTCCTCTCAACCTCCCTGTGCTGGAGTTCTGCACTACCACTTAGATCTGTAAAGATTCTAAAATTAACTTCAGCCTGAAATGAAATCGATGGCCGAAGCAGCATGCTACTGTCTGCAGATGTGAGTTCTGTGTCAGCAGAGAAAGACTACAGAACGACTGTGGGAACGCCTGTGAGTGGAATAATGTTTGGTAGAGGAACGTTTGGATTGTGTGTGTGTGTGTATGTGTGTGTATATATATATATATAAGGACAGTGTAGCCTAGTGGGTAGAGCGTTGGTCTGGGAACCCAAAGGTTGGGGGTTCAAATCCAGGCTCTGCTACA
>JAOUQU010000011.1:1701208-1713174 GCA_028566735.1 Ammoglanis amapaensis
TTGTCCAGTAGTCTCACAAGTTCCCACCACTTACTGGTGGTTGTCGTCAGGAAGGGCATCCGGACGGAAAACTCTACCCCAGGAACTGGGAAAACGGACGATAAACAGAGATAGAGACATGATATTGCTAATCTTGAACCTATTGATAGTTTGTATAACTTAAAGTTGGGTACTCAAGCACCACCTTTAATTTTCTTCACTTATGTAGACACCACGAACAGCCAGTTTTAAACTGGTTGCTTTAAGCCTCCTTGGTGCTTTTTAACGTGTCCATCCATGTTTTCATCAATTTTAAACAGCATGTTAGCTTAGTGGTCAGCACTGTCACCTCGGAGCAAGAACTACCAAATTAAGTTCCTGTGTTGGCCCAGGGGCTTTCTGTGCGGAGTTGCAATTAAGAAATGAAATATGAAGAAGCAGCATGTGTCCAGTGTTTGTGAATTGTAGCCATTATCATATTAGTGTGCAACAACTACGGTGAAAACTAAGAAGCTGTGAACATAATTAGCCAGATGTTTAACCAAGATAGAACAAAGCTGTGGTAAGGAAACACAAACCAAACTTCACAAAATATAAAAGGCCAAATAGATTCCAGAGCCCAAATCAGAGCAGTAATAGAACATATACATACATGCTCATCTAGAGGAGAGATGTTCCACCCACTGGGACACAAGTATATGTTGTCTTTAGTGCACATCTGTAAACTCAGTACAAATTCTCCACAGGGAAAAAAGCATGACCACAGATGAATCGGGATGAAAATTTGTGTGTGAAAAGGTTTTTGATAAAAGCGAATGGAGCTCAGTATACAAAGTGTTAATTAGTAAAGAGACAAGTATTTACTCCATTACTGACGCACTACACATCCAGTGATTATTTGTCTGTGGTGCTCATTGGCCCATAACATGTGATTACCATTTTTCAGACAAAGGGTAGAATTCATTTATGATGAAAGAGAAGCTATTTTTAAGCAGGTGGAAATAAAATATCTTTTCAAATGTGAAACCAATGTGCCAGTAATGGGCTTCATGAGAACAGCCTGATATTATCTTCCAAATGTACTTTACTGCAGAGTAGATGCAGAGACATTTGTATGTGCATTTATGCCCCCTGCCGGCTTTTAGTGGCATAGCAAGAGTTTTAATTTGTTTGTCAGGTGAACAAACATGTGTTAGCAATTGTACACAGAATTGTGTACAAGGCATACGGTGGAGGATTTGGAACGCTAATAATGTGTAAAAGAAAAGCGAGAAAGAAAAAGAGTAGAGTGGATAAAATGGGTAATAGGGTCATTATGATCACAAGGGCCGGCTGTAGATTAGTGGATTGGGTACAGGACTAATAATCAGAAGGATACTGGGTCAAACCTTACCTTTGCTAGGCTGCTTTTGAGCAAGAATCTAAACTGCTCTGACTAAAGGTGACTGCAAAATACTGAAAATTTAAATAATTATAATAATAAAAGGGTTTGATTATGGCTTGACTATGATCAGCCAGTTATTCGCCAAGATTAACAATGTTTATTGTGCCTGATAAATAATAATACAGAAGATGCTATAGTCAGGTTATGATCAGTGATTATATCATAGTGATGTTGCACATGTTCGGTATGTGTGTGTGTGTGAGAGAGAGAGTGATGGTAGAAAGAGGGTGAGATACACATTGTTAAGCATTCTCATGGCTTGCAAGAAAAGCAGGTCGTCACCCTGCTAGGCATGGATTTAAGGCTGTTGTACAACAGAGAACAACTGTGGCCATGATTCTTTAAAACAAGCCCACTCCTGATGTTACAACGGGTGTGGATGTTGGTAATACAGAGGGACGTCTTAGTTAAGTTAATATGTGACAATGACGTTACATTATTGTCATTGTAACAGTGTTGTTACATCATAATAAAGCTCGTATTGATGTTCTTTTTGACTGTTGATTGACTGTTGATTAAAAGTTGATTGACTGATCTACTTTTATTAGTAATGATTTGGGTAGTAAAAGATTAATATAAATTTTAATGAAAATCATATTTCTTGTTTTATGATAGTATTCTGAGACATTTAATCTATATAAATGTTATATTACCAATGTAACTGCAGGTTACAATTAAAAGACATTACTGTATTAAATTCTGAATAGAATAAACAAATTATATAATATTGTTTGCCCCTAAAAGTGCAAGGATTCCGCTTAGTACTTATTTATCCAACATCTGGAAAGCAAACAGCATTGACGTAAATCATGTCTTTTTGTCACATGCATTGTTGCTTTGTTGGTGTTTTAATGTTTAAGGTACTAGACTAGCGATCTGATGAGTGCTGGTTTAAGCACCACTACCAAGTCGCCACTGTTGGGCCCCTGACCAAGGCTCTTAACCTTAAATTTCTCATTTTTTGTTGTAATTGCAAGTCACTTTGGATAAAGGTGTGTGCTAAGTGCTGAAGATGTAATGTAACAACACTATCGGATCTCTTCACAATTCCTTCAGTTTAGAGAATACTGAATAACATATCATACTCACTTTTTTAAGTAAAATTAGTGAACACGAAGTACTGGGAAAACCACTGTGTACAATCCCACTGTAACCCAGATAGGACATTAAGTAATTTGCACTTTTGATCCACTTTTAAAGCTAAACATTTCTTAATATCTTGCCATGTCTATTTTATTTCATTTCTTCCACCCCCTGTTTTAATTATTTTATTTTCTTAACCTTTTATCATCTTTTAAAATGAATGCCAATTTTCATTATTCATCAACACCCCCCCCCCCCTCCCCCCCATACACTTTCACCAACTTCTATTCCTCCCTGGATCGCTCTCTCTGTCCGGTGTTGTGAGGGCTGTTTCCGTTCTGCTCTCTGCCCCTCTGTGAGGTGTCCTGGGTCTAGGCCGTGTTGATATGGACGCCCGTGTGCTGTTGGCCTGTGTTGCAGACGAGCAGGAGAGCTCTGGTGCCATCATCTACACTGTGGAGCTGAAGCGTTACGGCGGGCCATTGGGCATCACCATCTCTGGCACCGAGGAGCCTTTCGACCCAATTATCATCTCCAGTCTCACCAAGAGTGGTCTAGCAGAAAGGTACACTTGTCCATCACAACACAGATCTATAAACATTGTAAAATCGGGCTTTTTTCTCATTTACTTCTTTTAGAACTTTTAAATAACGGACTTGTATACTACTACATTTCTCTTTACTATAATTAAGATCGTATTCTGCAAGATGGGTTGATTTTTCTGCAGTCTATAGATCCAAATATCACTTAGATTTGAGCAGGTGAAAAGTTAAAAGTAAATAATATGATGGCAAGTTTTGTACTGTTTTTACCCATTCAGACTCTATCGTGTGCTGTGCTGTTTATAGGACTGGAGCGATCCATGTTGGTGATCGCATTTTGGCCATCAACAATAACAGCCTCAAGGGGAAACCACTAAGTGAAGCCATTCACCTGCTTCAGATGGCTGGAGAGAGTGTTACCCTGAAGATTAAAAAACAGGGAGAGTGTAAGTAGCACAACCACACAAATTTACTATACCTCAGACTCTCTCTCTCACACACACACACACTGTAGTCTCAAAGTTTACACACAAATCTTCCCTGTTTTCATCACCAAAAGGTCGAACTCACTTCTAATTAAAAGGTTTGTTTACCACTTGCCAGGAATGGGTGCTCTGGTTGAGCTCTAGTTTTAGAAACTCAGTTTTGGTATCAGCCAGCTGGTGTCTACACAGACACCCAAATGACCTTGGGTGGGAGTGGTAAGAGTGTAGTGGTAACTGTGCACGTATGTTAGTTTACACTGTTATGTTGTGTTTTCTCGAATGGAACACTACACTTGAAGTGACAGACTGACATTTAGTCATGGTTCTACCTCCGCTTTCTCTGATCTTTGAAATTAACAACAACTATTTCACAGTCGATTTAAATCACTTCGGTAATCTTGTGACTTTTTGTACCAACCTCGAAACTGTTGTTGCAGTAGGGGCATTGTCTCATCCAAAGATCATTGGTTAGTAGTCATTAGTGTGCCATCCCAGTACTTTCAGTGAACTGAGATTTATTGTGTTTCTCAGATGCATTAACGCACAGTGCTCGAAGTGTGTAAGTGCACGATTTGGGACGCGCCTTGTGTGTCTGTATGGAGAGGTCAGTGATTGCTGTATGTGGTTCTTGCTGTACGTGCCAAACTTGGCTCTAGAAGGTGAAAATGTGATCAGCATCACATGGTGGTGTGTGACAGCTCTCAGTTGAAGGCGGTAAGACAGATCAAAAGGGGGCAAGGGGACAACAGAAGTCTAAAGACCATCAAACTGTTTTACGTACCATTGCATACCTGAGTGTATTTACCAGTAATATGTGTGTGAATGTGCCACCTTAATTTCTTCAGCAATTGAAACTACAGCGACTCAATGACACTGTTATTGGTAAATTTCTATTTCTTCTTTCAACCTGTGCAGCCTGGAAACACCTTACAAGTATTGCAGTTTCAGGGATGCTCTGATCCTGTTGTCTAGCCATCACAATTTGGCTCTTGTGTACAACATTGAGGATGAAATGTTCACTTGCATGCCTAATCTATCTCTCCCACTAATCCATTAGGTGCTGCGGTTATTTGCTCGGCCTGTCAGTGTTCATAATGCTCTGCCGGTCTTTAAAATGAATGAATGAAACCCAGAATGAAACCACTAAGTGCTGATGCACAATGTCAAATTGATTTGTCCTCTAACATCAGCTTCATAACAATAGCTGTTCAAGGAGTGTGTTTCGGTAGCTGAGCAGACACAAACCTAATAGTACCATGGTTAACGTCAAATAATGGCTACAACGGCTTAATGTGCACCATTGCTGGAGCAGTAATGTCATTCTCTGGAATGGAGACCGGGATTAGTATTTGATATAAGGCTGGTAGATGAATATGAGTTTGGCTAATGTAACATCCGTGCCAAGTTTGAAGTGGGGTTGAGGGGAAGTTATGGTCTGGCATTTTTTATAGCTTTAGCTGGGGTTTACATCCAGCTTTTCAAATGTCTCAATAGGGGAACTGGATACTCCAAATTTACCCCTGGGTGTGATGGTCACGGCATGTATATGTGCTGCCAGGGCTTTTCCTGCTATTACGCACAGCATGCAACATATAGGGTATTATTTATCAAATAATCATAATAAGGATTTAATGGGTTTATTTGTTGTGTTAATAAAAGTGGGAAAAATTAACGTATGACCAGAACAAAAACTGATAAATCAGTGAGATCATGCTGCAGAATTCACTGTTGAGGAACCCTGAAGAACCCTGGTCGCGAGCTCGTGATACAGCGACTCTCTCTACTGGGCTACATAGGGGGTAGTAATTTCCTAAATAAACATGGGTCTATGAGGGTGATGTTTGGTGACATTGTTAATGTTAAATAGATGTATTATAAAGATTTCGATATCTTCTCAGTAATAAATAATTCATCAAGGTTGCTGGTTTGATTCTAAAAGTCAAGTAGTCATGATTGAAGTGTGATTGAAGAGCACCAAACCCCTAACTGTTTTCCGGGTGTCGTGGTTGTGTGTGCTCACTGCTGCCCCCTAATTTGGGTAAAATGGGTGTTTCATGGCACCAATTGGGTTAATTGTGGATGAATAATTCCTCAGCATCACTTCATTACTCTTTTTATATGTAATAGCTCTTTTTAGGTGTGTATAATGTAGAAAATAAATCAGATCAAGAAACAGCTTTAAATAAAGACCCATGAATACTTCTCCGTCAAATTTCTACACAACTACACATCGAAACAATGCAGACCACAGGGGGAACAGGATAGCCATTCAAATAATGGAACAAGCACATTTGTAGTAAATGTGTTCGCTCTCTGCATATGGTGGTAGCTTGATATTCACAATGTTTAGAATCCAACAATTTACATCCGTTAGAATCCAACATTTAAAATCACTTGTTGATCAATATTGGTCAGCTAAAAGCTACAATAGTGGTCTTTCTTGCTCGTCGCTAATACCAAGGATTAAAATAAGGGTAAACAACAATGCAACAGGACCCTTAGAAGCGTGGATCCCCTTTAACGTTTTGGTAAAAGTAAAAGATATCATTTAGTGACAGCACTGTATTACGTCAGTTTTTGATTGGTACTGTATGTATGACAAATAAAAGTTATCTTAAGTAACACGAGCACTAGCAAAACACATCACAGCTTTTCATTCTGCACAGTAGGTCCAAACTGTGTTTGTGTCTTCTCAATTATTATTCACCACACACCGCCTTTTACACTGCAGAATACTTCAACACGTCTGGTATAAATAGTTTATAATGATGCCTGAAGCGGAGCAGCTCTAGAGTCAGTACCACTTACGTGTTTGTGTGTGTTTATGCAGTGATCAGTCCTAAGCAGCCATCAGTACCGGGTCGTCTGGGGGAGCTGAGTGATGTGGAAGATGAAAACCAAGTTGGGCAAAAGCCAGGAAAGCTATCAGATCTCTACTCCACTACCATCCCCAGTGTGGACAGTGCTGTGGAATCCTGGGACGGCTCAGCCATCGATACAGCCTACAGCGCTCAAAGTATGTGCATGTGTGAGAGTTAGAATACTGTAGATGGGGTACAATGGGTTATAATTGGCGACGTGGCGATGCACCGCGACAGAAGACAATTGTATGTAACAATTAACAATTTCAATCAGTTCAAATGAATTAGTGTGACTTGTATACAGCAGAGGACTCCAGCGCAATGATTTATGTACTCAAAAAGGGAATGGCTCATTGTTTTGTCTATATATAATCTTTATATCTACCTTAAAAATGCAAAAGATAAATCACAAATACAGTATTAAATTTTAAAAGATAAATAATAAAAGCAAGCTTCTAATTTGGCATATTTAATTTTTTTATTGAGCATTTTATTGTCATGTTTTAAACCGTAGGTCATATTCATGACAGGAAATTCTCATTCACTCTGCAGAAAAAACTCAAGGCCGACCAGGAAATTGAACCCAGGACTTATGAGGCGACTGTGCCACCTACTAATATGGCATAAATACATTGCACACGTGTATCTGATCATTTACTAGTCAATGCTTCTTTTTTTCTACCTGCTTCCAAATCTGTATCAAATTGTAAATCTGAAATTGTAATCACATACCGTAATGTAAAAGCCTCTCTCTCTCTCTCTCTCTCTCTCTCTCTCTCTCTCTCTCTCTCTCTCTCTCTCTCTCTCTCTCTCTCTCTCTCTCTGTCTTTGTCTGTCTCTCTCTTTCTGGAGGCCTTCATCCTTGCCTGCATTAACTCCATGCAAACTATTGATGATGCCGTTTCATTCTACAACCAGACTCTCACTTCATGCCTTGACACCGATGATAGTTATGTGCCCTCTTCTTATAGATCCCCCTGGTTCACACCTGCTCTCCGTACCCTGGAAATAGTTGGTAGGCATCTTGATTGGCTGTCTAAGAAATTCAGGTTCACTATTAAGCTTATATTGACCATCTGACCACATACAAAATGGCATTAAACAGTGCATGCACTTTACAGATGTTCTTAGTGAAGCTGGACAGAATCACAAGATTCTATTCTTGGCTGTGAAGCTCCTACGCCCTCCATCCGAAATAATCATCGCCTCAACTGATTTATTGAATGCATTTATGCGGTTCTTCGATGTCAACAATTTACCAAAAATAATGCTGATCTGTCGACCACGACCAGTCTCTCTTCTACTGCATCTGCATCACACTTGTGGAGTTTTTAAAGGATAATATGGAGGTCGAAGTGCTAAAGAAAATCTCTGCAGACAAGTATGAAATTATAACAAGACCCCTACATGTGCCTGGAGAGAAGCCAAGCACTTTCCTCTTATAAGTCTCCCTTATATAGACCACAAAAACAAAAGGCCAAACATTATACATACTTTTATCTTCTGCTTTTGAAGACGTAAAGAAAAAATAACACAACCTCTCTGGCTTTAGTTCAAGTCTCCTACAAAGTTCGACATGGAGTCAGTTCAACATTTAAAGAAGATTACACTGAAGACCCGATGGTTCTTTTCTGAACTGAGCTCCAGGCTTAAGGGAAACTTCCTTCTGCTAAACGCTCAGAGTTCATATTTACATGTTTTTAAGACTACAGTGTCCTCTATTTCCGACTCTGTTCCCTCTATAAATGACATCACAATCACACCCTTGGTCACCATCTCGGATTCTGATAGTTCTTTTCGACCCCCTTCTGTGATCTGTCCAGGTCTGCAATTTTCCATCTTTGCAATATCTTACGTATCTGCCTCCTACTGTACTCTTCTTCAGCTCAGACACTGGTCCATGCTTTTGTTACTCTCTTAGCTAGACTATTGCAATTCTCCGCTCCATGGGCTTTCAGATAAACTGCTGCGCTCCTTACAAATTGTCCAAAATTCTGCCACAAGGATCCTTCCTTACTCAAAAAAGTATAATTACAATACTCCAGTTCTAGAAAAGCTCCAATGGTTGCCCATTATCTTGTGCATGTGGTACACAATTCTACTGCTCACCTTTAAGGCACTTCATGACTTGCTACCTTGTTGGTCAATCTGTTTGACCTTCTAAAACTGGACCTACAGTCCTGTTCGTCTCCTAGTGGTTCCCAGGTTCAGACTGAGCATTGTGGGTCGATCCTTTACTGTTGTTGTCCACTCACTATGGACTTCTCTTGCTTTCTATCTTCACTTACGTACTTTATTAACTGAATTTAAAACTTTACTAAATACTCATCTGATTTCTCGACAGACTTTACATTACATTGTGTAAACTGCAATGAAACTAGAATATAGGTTGTTTGTTTTGTCTGGGCTGGGTCACGTAAAAAATGAAAATCCTGGTTTATTTGTTTAAAGATTTGTTTGTATTTTATTTGTTTGATTTACAATACTGGCAGTGGTCCTGCATTTTTTTTCTCTACTAAAAGCAGAATGTAGACAAAGAATTTGCTCAGTTTCATCATTAGTATTGATGTTGGAGCACACCTCCATATTCTCCTCTGTCTCCTCCCAATTATCCTCTGCTAATCTATATTGTATGACAAACTAACCCTGAACCCCACTCAGCTCGAATATATTTCCTGTGCTGACTCTACTACAGATCAGCGTTCATTTAGTATTCATGTCAAAAGAGTTGACTTCATTAGCCCCCACTGCCCGTCTGCATTTGTGGGTGAAAAGTTTAATTGAGAGAAGTTAAATGATTGTTGATGTTTGGAAGAATGTAAATCCTTGTCATCAGACCCTGTGTCTGTTCTGAATGTGAGTTACGATCAGCCTTTACTGATTGTGAAGCCCCTCTGGTCACATCTAATGGACTGTGGAAAAATAATAATTTTCTTTGGAGTAATGATTACAGGATTCTAATCACTCAGGAGACGGAATTAAGATGTGAAAATGATCCAATTGGATAATTCTAATTTGATCATTTATATACTGTATGTCTAGTCCCTAATCATCTAATCATATAAGATTTGATACAATAATCAGTTCTGATCTTATTTTGTTGTAGATTATTTGTTCACCCAGTGCATTAAAATCTACTTTGAACAACCCTAAAGGAGAAAATAATGGCTAAATAAGTTAGCCAGATTTAATGAGTCTGAACAGTATTGCCTGTTAAGCATTGCTGAGGTTTGGACGGGCTTACTGTTCCGTATTCGCTCTAAAACTGTGCTTATTCATGAATATAATTATTTAGATTGAGACTGTTATCGAAAGTTGCGCTGGTGGTGCAATGATAAAACACCTCAGCTTGGATCTTGAATACATCGTATCAGGTCTCATCTTTGCCTGCTGTCTGGGCTGAGCCACCACTAGAAGGTTGACTGGCCTGTTGTTCATAGAGATACAGACATAAGCCGGGTTTCCATCCAAACGATTCACATTTATGTTTAATACAGTATACATACAGCATCCTAACCACATCCCATTGTTCTCCTAGGTAATAGAAGTAACACAAGATTTAAATAGCAGGGTACATACTTTTGGTCATTTCGTCTAAAATCTCAGGTCAGATTCATCATTATTCGTAAGCTGTTCGGGCCAGTGCCCATCATCTTGCTCATTCATTCAAGTGTCGCCATCAATCTTTTCTTATTAACAGAGGTAATAAATCTATTTCAGTTCCTATGACATACATCTTCTTGAGGCTGACCTCACGTTCTCTTATTCTTTAATGATATAAAGCACGGGCCCTTCTGTTTACGAGGTTTATATGGAGCACCTCCATATCTCTGTGGTGGTATCGTCCTCTCTGCTCAGTGTAGATATATAAATCAAAGGTGTTTATATGGTTATTCAGAACACGTGAAGCTATAGGAATCTGCTTGGTAAATAATAAATGTGCTCGTGTTGATGCTGGATGATTTAGAATGGTGACCTGTTTCTACTGAAGGTTATAGGCGATGTGTACTATCTATTTTGGTGAATACGTGTAGTGACTGTGGTTCCAGGCAGGTTGTGGTTCCATCAGGATATTATTTTTTATCCACAATAGGTGTTGTGAGGAAGCTCACAGAAGCTTTTTGAGCTACATTAAAACCTCTCGTGAAAGTCACACATTTCCCTTATTAACAAAGGAAAATATAGTCAGTCTGCCTAAAGTGAAGTCGGTTTTAAACAGGGTTTATAATTAGCATTTTTGGGACTGGACACCCCAGGAAGGTACCTTTTTCTTTATGAAAGTATAAAGGGTTATAAAATAAGCCGACGTGTACTCCCTATGAAGAAATGTTTGACTCAAAACATGTCTAACTTGAACACACAATCAGCTTACCTGCACTATGTGGCATCATAACAGTTACTGAATGACAGATGTACTGTCAAATTACATCATTATTGTTTTTACCACATCGGTATAGCTTATAAAGCTTTTTTGCATGCTCTCTTGAAAAACTCAAGAATTACTTGTAAGGAAAAACAAAAAAATCTTTGTGTGTGTGTGTGTGTGGGGGGGCAATGATATTAGGGGTAAACTCTAATTACATCTTTGTCTGGTAAAAACGAGACCCTCAGTGTTAAACCTTCTTCTTCTTCTTAACCACAAGTTATCACACTACTTTCGAAAACATTACAATTGATGTACATGTACAATATTTTTTCGCCACTATGATTTTACACACTTCACATTTAACCTAATCCGTGCAGTGAAACACACATTTACACACACTTGCGAGCGCACACTAGGGGGCAGCAGTGAGTCTTGCTACAGCGTCTGGAGAGCAGTGCAGGGTTAAATACCTTGTTTATTGTAATTGTGTATTGAAATTTTTATTATTATTATTTTTCTTTCTATATTATATATGTAAACTTGCCTTTTCATACACGAATTGATCCACTGTAATACCTGCAATTCCCCCCCGGGGATTAATAAAGTATTTCTATTGCTTAAGGGCACTTCAGTCGGGAACTCAGAATTGACTCACAGAGTTGAACTGGCAACTTAATCACAAGCTCAAGCTGTACCGGCTACCCTTAGACAAGACATAAAAAAGACATAAAATCCAAGTATCAATAAATGTTTGTCCAAGACATAAAATCAGTATCAAGAAATATTTTATGGTTAACAGGTATTCTTTATAAAATATGTGATAAACCTGGGTTACAAATTAAAAGTAAATATGTAATGTATGATTTTATATCATAACTGTACATTTGAATGTAACAAATACATTTAGTAACTTTCTTAAAATAAACGTTATTTTTTTTATGCCAGTCAGTCAGCGTTCAAATTTTTGCTATTACCTTTCTCTATCACCTATCCCTGCACAGACGTGATAGGCTGTGTTAGTTGGCAGAGTTAGTCAAAAGAATGTCGTCAACGCTGTGCAAATCATCATGAATATTTCCACCATTATTTGTGCAAGAAACCAAACAAGGAGGCCATGATGTGTGACTCCTTATATATATATTAGGGCCGGGACTTTAACGCGTTAATTTCGATTAATTAATTACAAAGATTTTAACGCGTTAAAAA
>JAOUQU010000011.1:1713274-1725065 GCA_028566735.1 Ammoglanis amapaensis
GTGATATTCATTCTTGTGTAAACCTATTTTTGGCATGGGAAAGGCAGCGGTTGGCAATTATGCATGTATTGGAGCATTTGTGAGTTAGGGTCAGGGTTTGGGGGGCGAGGTGTGGGTCTGAAATAGTGGAGGAGCAGCAGGGGTAATTGGATTTGTCTAGTTGGTGAGAAAATGGAAAACTGTCAAAATAGAAACTCATCAATAAAAGTGGCAGATTTTTAAAAACGTCAGACTTTGGAAAATATTTTTAAAATCTATTCCCTTATGTGTTTGTGTGTGTGTGTGTGTGTGTGTGCGCGTGCGTGCGTGCGTGCGTGCGTGCGTGCGTGTTTATACGTCAGCCCCGACAGGTTTCCAAGCCTCCAGCTACAGTTTTCATGAATGGAGGAATGCCAAAGCGAGTCGAGGCAACGTGTCTCCCGGCAGCATCAGTCATCAAAGAAGCAATGTCTTACAAGACCTGGGTCTGAGTGATGATGAATGGGACAAACCCACCACCAGCGGGTACTTTACACTACCACGCTTTAACACACATTATCAGTAACACCAGTTAACAAGGGAATTCGTTTACATACGGTTAAAGTGAAATAGTTACATACGAAGACTGCGTCTGTAACTATTTCACTAAGAAGTCATGAAGAAGGCTGTGTCAAAAACATTGTGTGACAAATCAGTGTGGCATTACGTCACCTAAAAGTCAACCATGCAATCGTACGGGACTAAGGCAGAGGAAAACTCATTGTAATTCATGTGCAGTGTAGATTTTGTATTTCTTATTGTAATTCCTTAAGAGTAAATAAGTGACTATGACTGGTGACTTATTTGTGCTCTTGTGTGCCCAATTTGTCTTGTTTGGCTGCACCACTTATAGAAAAGGAGCTGATACTCCTGATAAGTATCAGTATATCAAAGAACTGCACAGTAATGAGTCTGCCACGATGTTAAGTTAAGGTAAACACATGCTAATGATGTCAAATACACAAAAAGTCGATTCATATTTTTGAATCTTTTTTTACCACTCTGCTTTGTACACACTTGGGAATTATTCCTCTGCTGCATTGAAGTCCAGTGTGTGTAGTGAAACACACATTTACACTCGTGTCTGGCATGGTAGGCAGCTCTAGCAAAGGCTGCCCGACAGGTCACGACTGAAGTGTCCATTGTTCCTCTACAGAAATGCAGGCGCACAACAATGGGTGTGTGATACTTATGTATATTATGGGTACTGCTTATGTACTGCATGTGGTCTGTGTTGTTTCGATGTGTAGTTAGAAGTCTTTGAAGGGGCACGTCGGGTGACGCAAAAGCTCTGTGGAAGGGGGTCGCGTCGATGCCGGGATTGCATGTCATAATGGCATTGAATGATGTAGAAATGAATATAAATTGGCTTTTAAGCAACGTTAGACTAGTGTGTAATTATTTTATTGTAATAACTTTTTAATAACCGTATTGTAATGCTTGTTTATTGGGTTAAATGAAAAAAATGCATTTTAAAAATGCATCTTGAAGCTTTCGTTTTATTAGCTGTTGTTACAGAAATGTCTGGTTTAAGCCTCACCCCTGCCAGGTTGCTGCTGTTGTGCCCTTGACAAAGGTCCTTAATTGTTCAGTATACAGTTACTGGTTCTGTTCCATCAGTGAGCACGGACTGGTCTGACAGTGATACAGGAGTTAAACTGTTCACAACGCCTCCGTTTAGTTTTGAGACCTAAAAGCACTTAAACAGCTGAACAGCTGCTTTGTCTGAGCTCTTAAAGCAGATGTTTTGCATGACCGTATTGATTGAAGCATCTTTTCATTACATGTCTGCAGAGCCTCTATGCTGCCCACAGGCCTAATCTCAGACAGCAGGTGAGGCTAAATGCCATGTGCCCCATTTAACAAACCAAGCGTGGCCCCTCACACATGCCCCCATGCCACACGGCCACCTTGGGCATCACTGCTGCAGGGCATCGCGTCACCATCTCTGTTTGTCGAGCCACACCGGGCAGCGTGTCCCATGTGTGTTTCTTTTCTCCGATCCACACCTTCACCACAATGCCTGCCCAGCCCCATTGGTCGTGTTCCGTGCTCATACCCGTGGTGCCGGCCTGATTTTTGTCCCCTGCAACTAGACAGGTGCTTTTTTTATAAATGTCTTTTGCTTTTTACGGCAGGTTCACCGTGGGCCATGATGGTACCGAGCCAGATCAGGAGGAGAACTTCTGGTCTCAGGCACTGGAGGATTTGGAAACTTGTGGTCAGTCTGGAATTCTCCGTGAGCTTGAGGTAAACAAATGACATCATACAATTATCAGGTCTGTTTCCACCACAAGAGCATTTCCAGATATGGATACATTTCCCGTATATCACATATGGTGCATTTCCACCAGTGGAACCAGTTATGAATATTTTACATTTTTTGGTTTGGTTTTCACCACTGTTCTTTAACACACTTAAGAATTATTTCTCAGCATTTAACCCAATCCGTGCAAACACACACTTACACAAACTAGTGAGGACACAACAGAGGCAGCAGTTGGTGCACTAGCCAGGTTCTTAAGGGCGTTTCAGTCAAGATTTTCAGTCTAGCCCAGTTCCTTATCACTTAGCAGCAAGAAGGTCCTGGGTTTGGTCCCTAAGCAGGGTTCACAGGGTTCTTCTTTGTCTAGTTTCTGTGGGTTTATTCTGGGAGCTGCGGTTCCCTTCCACAGTCCAGAAACATGCAGTCAGGTTCTTATAAGTATGTAGATACTATAATGGTTAACCCAGTGTATGTAGAGCAAGTTCCAAGCTCATAAACATACGGTGGATTGTATCAGGAAAGACATTCTGCATAAAATATGTTACGCTCACTAATCAGTCAAACCCATGCCTCTTGAAAAAAACATAAATGGGAGGAGGGAATCAACCAAACCATTAATGACATCAATGAGCACCATGAAGTTCACCAAAGTCCCATGTAACTCAAACAGCAGCAACACAATAAAAATCATAATTAAAATGTGTGAGTGAGAATCACCCATTGTTAGTGTCCTGAGGTTAAATAGGTATTAGTTTAATATATAATTATATTCCTACAATAAAGTTGGACAGTTCGAAATTTCAGTTGAAATCCCAACCATCTGAAATTGATGTTTAAAAAACTTAATGTTTAAAAAGTATTTGCAATATTTTGCACAATGTTCATGGTTCCTGCTATGTGGTGGAAATGCAAGACCTAAAATTCTGGCTACTCTGTAGTGCTCGCTTAATAGTTTCCAGAAGATTGTTGCATGTCGGTGGAAACATGCCTGTATACAGAATTCATTTCATACCCTATTTGTGCCCATGTTCACATTTCACCCTCAATTTTTAGCATATTCCCCATACCCTACCATGCCTCCCCCTACCTTTTGTTTTGTGTAACTGCTCCTTCTCTTTTCAGGACAAACCAAAGAGAAACCTGGCCTTCTTGGTACCCCTTTCCTTTTTATTGGGCTTTCTCTCTGCTTGTAGCACTGGCATCCTGGAGCTCTCCCTGTGCTGTGTGGCTCAGAGTCTCATGCTTGCTTAAGGCTGTGGGGCGGGAGGGGGGCTGTACTTAGCATAACTACTACTGACACCTGTTTAACATCCTGGGGTGCATTCCAGTTCTACAATCAACTGGTGAATGCTGATCGGTGCTTTAGCTGTGTACATATTAATAACATATTAATAACACTTACCAGTTACTTCCCACAGTTTTTTATTCCAGCCATGCAGATGGAATGGATTCATTGTTTTGGTCTGATAGTAACGAAAATCTTTGCTAATAAATCAAAAGACTATTAGAACTATCGAAGTTTTAACTCGGCACATTTGTTTATGTGGTTGTTCTGGCCATGTTACGTCTTCAGCATAATAATAATTGTTTTTGGTACTGCCTTAGTGCACAGCAGAAACATAAAGTGTCCCAAACTAGACCGAATGTCGAATTTGTTCAATGGGTCAATGACGTGCCATGTTATGTTTTGACGGTCCAGTTTTATTTTTCAAAATTTACAAAATGCATGAGATATAATTCTATTATATAATCAATAGACAAACTTTTAATGCGGTTTTATTACAAAATCATGTGGTCCACCTGTTCAAACTTTCAATTCGATTATAAAGTTAGATATATCTTAAATTATTGTCTAAAATCTAACAAATCATTATAGAAGTAATCAAATGTAAATAATTTTCTATGATTTGTGTAATTGATGACTCATAAGTTGCTATTATGTTGAATAGTGCTAAACAATTTCAGTCAATATTCTAACCAGACAGTTAGACTAGAATAAAATTTCATCTTTTGACATAGATATAGATATATTTTTGCATTATCTAGGTTGATTGGAAGCCTGGGTTAGCAATTGTCCAATGCTAATAAAGTCGACAGTTTTAAGAGCCATGCCCAGTCCAACAAATCTTCATGCCAACTTCATCAGTCGTCCCACTGATATCACAAAACTCCAGTCATTAAGCATTAGCACTAGTGGAAACTAGCTTAGATTATAGCATTGTACTTGTGTGATTGCAACACCTTTTAACTGCTAAAACCAGGCAAACTTATCAAGATTAAGGATATGAAATTGCATCTCGTTCATCAAATGTTGAAATATTTGTCATTGACCCGAAGATTGCAGTTGTGGAACAATGTATTACAAAAAGGAAACTTCACAGGATTAAAAGTCATGCCCCATGTTACTAGAATACATATCGTTTAGAAATGCATGACTGTTACTTGTGTTCATCCTGTCAGTCAAACATTGCATCAACTGGGTGAAATGAAGAGTTCAGTTTCACACTGACAACAACAAACACTCAGTACAGTTTGGGTGGAAATCACTCAGAACTGTCCAGTGATGCACATATGGTGAAATGAGCATGTGGGCTCATGCAAAGCATGATGGGAGAGTCCCTGCAAGGCTTTTTCTCTTTCGTGTTTAGTCTTGTTTAATCATATCTTTGACAACCAGGCTTTCTTTTTTTAAAGCCAAAAGATTTCCTGGCATTACTAAACAAATAAACAAAAAATAGTGATTGCAACGTTTGTCACTGTGAAAATCTTTAATTCCTTAAGATTTTACTAGGCCTTCATCTTTTGTCAGCCTCCGTGCATGTTAGCAAGTGTGTTTATGCATTGGTTTAGTGAGGAATGATGAATGATTTTCATGAACCACACGAGCGATAGAATCCATTGTTTCAGTCCTGTGTCTCTCATTGAGAAAAAGGTTTTGAGAAAAGAGCTGGATTTAGCAGCCGTGACCCACCGGTGTGTGTTTGTATGTGTCAGTGTTTCACTGTTGACCTCCTGCAGTTTTTATAATGTAAGCATGTCTGACTGTCCGAAGCTTGACTGAATTTTCCCCCCCTGTACTTTTCCTTACCGTATTATAGGCCACCATCATGTCTGGAAGTACACTGAGTCTAAACCATGACCCAACACCTGCACGATGCCAGTTGGGCAGGCAGGCCAGTTTTCAGGAACGTGGCAGCAACAAAACACAGTATAACCAGGCCAACCGCAGCAATACGCTGCCCAGTGACGGTGGACGTAAAGCCTTTGCTATGAGAAAGATGAAGCAAGAGATCACAGACATCATGTCGTCGAACCAAGTAGAACTGCACAAGGTAGAATTAAACTGTGTCTAGACATAACAATGACGGCATTGATCATATTTTACTGTAAATAATGAACACATGACAACCCTACGTGAAGTTTATTTGTTGTCATTGGGGAAAAGGGTGCGATTAAACTGTTTGTTTAAATGACACCGTAATAAACGGACATGACGATAGACAAAAAACTGCTTTCAAATCTCAATTACTAGATGGCCATGAGTAGCCAAGACTAGATTTTGTTTTAAGTGATTCCGCATTTGTACTGTAGATTCATTGTTATTACAATGAGTTGGACACAATGAATAACACAATTCGTAGATGTAAAAAGTTTTACAATCTTTTAGCTGTAAAAAGAAAAGAATTATAATCTGTCACTTTATTACATAAGATGCACAAGTTGTTTATTTATAAACCACTTGCTTTTACATAGATGCATTTTAATGCTCAGTTTCCATTCAAATGACATGTTTAAACTGCTTTTTGTTTAGTAATAAAAATCAATATCTGTACAAATATTTAGATAAAAGCTGGTACCTGTAAATGTCTGTCTATATCTGTATCCTAATATCCGTACTTTTATAAATCTGTACCTGTTGAATAAAAACTAGTGGCTGTATAAAAAAATTTTAAGAAATAAAAGTTGGTACCTGTAAACTAAATCTGTACCTCAAAACATATAGCTATAAAAAACTATCTGTGTTAAATAAATCTGTGTCTGGAGCTGTAAAAGAAATATGTAGCTATACAAAACAGTGCCTTTAAAACAAATCTGCGATTATCAGCACTGCAAATATCAGTACCTGTAAAAAAATGAAACCTGAAAATAATCTGTACCTGTAGAATTAAATCAGTGCAAAACAATGATTTGTAACACAAAACAATAGAAAAACTCTAAAAAAAAAAGTCCCATTTGCTGGGACTATCATCTCTTGACACGTCTTTTTAGCCAGAGAAACTGATGACTAGCATTTATATCTGCTGAGACCCTGTGTCGCCAGTTATGTTCTTTTAAACGGCATGTTGTTTTTGAATATAATTGAGCTCTTAAAATAGGACGTGTATTGGTGGTCTACACACCTAACATGACTAATGCCTGAAATCGTTAACTGTAGGTCAGGAATAAAATCTCTCTACCATGTATATAAGATGATATTTTAAGTGCATTTGGTTTATTTCTGTATATATGGAAAACCTATTTATACTATTCTAATTTAGCTTTGTTTACTACAGGTGAGTCTTGTCAAAGAATCAGACTTGGACGACTTTGGTTTGAGTGTATCTGATGGTCTTGTGGAGAAGGGGGTCTATGTCAACAACATCCGCCCAGGTGGACCAGCTGAGGTTGCAGGTCTCAAGCCCTTTGACAGGTTGTTACAGGTAGGTCATTATTCAACAATACATTTGACCTCCTGGGTATGTTTAGTGCTTGATCAATTGTTTCTGTCACAGATAAACCATGTTCGAACCCGAGACTTTGACTGCTGCTTGGTGGTTCCTCTAATCGCCGAGTCTGGGAACAAGCTGGACTTGGTGATCAGCCGAAATCCTGTCGCGGCTCAGCCCTCAGAACTAAACCAGCTTCCCAATGAGGAACCAGAGGGCTGGACTGACCTCTCTGAGTCTCTAGCACAGGAAGTGACCCAACAGAACTCAAGGATGGCTGGGTCAGAAGACAGAGACCCTAATAAGACCTTATAGCAAAACCCAAGCGCGCCGATCCAGCACAGGCTCGATTTCTCCTCATGGTGCTAAGTGAATTCACCCCTACAGCTCCCTCTGCTGGAGTGAGCCGGAGTTCGTTTGTTCCTATAGCACAGCCGGTTTCTTCCCTGAGCCACAGCATGAGCCACACACTGAGAAGGTCCTGTCAGTGCCCCATCCTGTGAAAATGACATTTGGAATTAGGAAGGTGGACACACTGACCTTCTAGCATAGAAACAGAATTAAGGGAAGGGGGGAGATAAATGGAACCAGTGCCATCGTTCATTTTTATTGCCAATAAAAACATTTTTAAAGAAAAAATAAAGCAAAGGGAAACAACGTTTACACATGATGGACTGGCCTGTGTGTGTGCGTGTGTGCGTGCGTGCGTGCGTGCGTGTGTGTGTGTGTGTGTGTGTGTGTGTGTGTGTATGTGTGTGTGTCTTTATAAATAGGACATAATGTGTCTCGGCCAGATGAACTCGACATTCTTTACACATCATTTAAACCCCAACCATTCATCTCATCCTTACTTACTTTCATTTGTAGTATTAAACCAAACTGTGTGTATAGTGATTCCCCCGTGCTTTTGTAATTACCCATGAGTCATGCCAAGTGATGCCTCACACAGCAGGAAACAGTTCAGCACAAGCTCAGCTTTCTGAACCGGTGAACCCAATAGCCATTTTCTAAACATTTTCCAATCAAAATCTAGTCAACCTGAGCGGGTTGGGTAGAGTAATGCATGAGAAACTGTTTTCTACTGATAAAAGTGCTACTGTACAGAAAAAAAAGTCTTTGTTACGTGTGTTTGAAGACAAAAAATAGCTACACAAACAAAGAGCAGTTTGTACATGACGTCATTTAAATCAGAATTGAGCTAGACTATTTTAAGCAGATGCTTAAGCACCTTATTCAAACCGGACCGATTTTTTATCAATACATGTAAAGGCAAGTGGTTTATAAATAAAAACGTAATCTTATGTCATGACACTACAGCCTAGTGGTCTATTGGTTTCAAAGATCTAGGCAGTAGGTCCGGTTTAACCCGAGGTGTTGACCCATTTGTCCTGTCCTGCTAAGACCTGCTAGAACAATAGCAACAAAATAATAATAATAATAATAATCGATGCTCTCTAGGTAAGGTACCGAAAGGAATTGTTTCACTTTTTTTGTTCTGGATTTTATCCAAATCATCTGTAGTGTTTGTGTAAAGCATCCAACAACCACCCAGCCATTACCTAGTTTTACCAACACTTAATTCCATTAATGATCACGATGCTGCAAATACTGGGTGAATACACTAAACACTTAAACAAACCGGCGGCCTGTTGCTAATTTTAAAATCTAATTTAAAAATTAATCATTTAATCAAAATGGTAACATTGGGTTCCCTCTTCTTAGGATTCTACCTGATTACTGACCTGTGGGAGTAAGCACTAATAAAAGTACAACATTTACATTAAATAGTTCATAGTGGTATTCAGTCATTTCAGTTTTGTCGGCTTTAAATTTGTATTGTAAAGCAGCAACAGTTATGCGTACATTAAAAAAAAAGCATTCAGCCTTTTGACGTTGAGTCAAATCACTACAAAGTAGCTACAGATGATGTGGAAGATTTAGGATAAACACGCTGAAAAATCCTTTAACAAAAAAAATCAGTCCCATGCTAGTCATATTGACGGACTGCGAACAGTCCAGAGCTCTTTATTTCAGAGTTGATTTTGATAATGGAAAAACGTTTAATTATTCATCAGCATTTTTGTAACAATAAGAGACACAAGACAGTTTGGGAAACTTCTTGTCTGGATTCCTTCCTTGTTTAAGTGATTATTAACTTATGCTAATCTACTGTATGTTGTACTGGTATGGTTTTGTATGTTTAATGTTTTTGTTTCTTTTTTCTAAAGGGTGTATGCCCGAAGGATATACACATTTTGTAAAGCAAAAAAAGACACTGGCACTCGTGTTTTAATCTGTGTGAATGGGTTTGTTGGGAAATATATTACATTGGAAAAAAAAAACGTCTCAAGACGAAGTGACACGTCCATAAGCATCCTGGTTACACAAGCCTTTACCTGTGTGTGTGTGTGTGTGAGAGAGAGAGAGAGTGTGACAGTAAGTGTGTGTACACTTGTGGTTTATGTTACCCTGCCATCTGTGCTCACCCACTTTGACTACTCACTATTTAAAATGGCACATAGCGGTCCAATCTAAACTACTGATCATGATGGCCATCTGAGGTCTCTGTACCGAGATTTTATGTTCGGACTGTAAGAGACTCGACTCGTGTTTTGTTTGTTCTTTTTTTTTTGTATTGTTCTTTCAGGTACGGGTTCATTCCCCAATCTCATGCACTGGGTCTGAGATGTATGTTTTAGACATCTTGGGACGAATTATGCCTACTGAGATCAAGTTTTCACTGTAAGCGTAGTTTTTGTAGGCTTTTCCATGACCTCAGTTTCACCGTTGTGTTACGTTATGACGTGCAAATATTTGTTTTGTTGAAGCTTTTTCATGTTAACATTCCTCGAGTGGAATTATTTCGGTGGATTTAAGCACTGCCAGTTAAAATAGTGGGTATCCATTTTCAGTGTATGATAAACAAACAACTCAAATTCACTGTTTGGTCCCTGAAATATTGTATTTTTATTTCCAATGGACAGGTATTATGAGCTGTAAAGTATTTTTGTACAAATTTAATACTTTGTTAGCATGATATTTATCGTCTATGTATAACTTTGGGGATTCCTACAGCTGTAAACCTTTATATGGCCAACAAAAAGAGAACCAATAAAAGATATACAGAGTGAATTTTTGTATTATAATTTTTTCCACTACGATTTGCTAATATAATTTCCACTTTTATTTAAATTTTGATTGCTGACAGGGTGAACCTGATATATTGTTTTTACCACTTTGTAATGTCGCAGTGTCTTTTGACCAAACTTAAAAGACACTGAGAACTGATGATACTAAGCAATGTAAAGATTTAAAGATGTGCCACAATGTCATCCCATATTTAAAAAAAATTCTCCACAAATTATCTATTGACTACAGACCAGTCCAGTGCCACCAGTATCCTCTTGTTCTATCACGGACATGACTTTATAATATGTGCAGTGTAATTTTGCATTGTCTTGTTAAAACAAATTCATGGGAGTTCCTGGAAAAGACGTTTATGTTGCACTAAGATTTGAATGTGCTTCTCTGCATTGTGCCGTGTGACACATCCCCACACCATGATGGACCATAACTTTTACATTTGTAACTGAAAACAAACTGGATGACCCTTTATGTAATTTTTGGTGGGAGAAAAACTACCCCCCCCCCTCCAATAAATAAATAAGTATTTATTTTGTATTTATTTAAATACAAATCTAATCAGAATTGATCTGAACACAATATACTTTTTTTCAGTCTGTAGACGTACGACAAAATGATTTCCCATGGTGAAAGGTACACCACTACAGTGTAGCCTAGTGGGTAGAGTGTTGGGCTGTGAACCCAAAGGTTGGGGGTTCAAATTCAAATCCAGGCTCTGCTACACGGCCACAGCTGGATCCTTGAGCAAGACCCTACCCTGTCTGCTCCAGGGGTGCCGTATGTTGGCTGACCTTGTGCTCTGACCCCAACTTCCCAAGTTGGGATATGCGAAGAGAAACATTTTGTTCTACTGTACATCTGTATATGTGTAATGACAAATAAAATTTGAATTTATAAAAATATATATATATATATATTTACATTGAAACCTGTGTCATGCCAACAGTAAAACATTCTGAAGTCATTCATATGTGTGGTTGCTTATAATACAAGGTTGTGGGCTCACTTACAGTATTATGAACAGATGTAGACTAGTGATTAAAGCTTGGGACTAACAATGCAGCGACAGGCTCTAAACTGTGTCTGCTCCAGGGGCACCTTTCAGTGCAAACAAGCTAAGATTTGCAGAATTTTTTATTGTACTGTACACATACAATATATCTGTATATATGAACAATCCAGGGGCAATGCAATTACAAGGGAATAATGGAAAATTTTCTATCACATACCTATGAATGTCATTTCGAAATGGTCTTTTTAATTTTTTCCACACATGCCTAAATACTTTTAAAAACTTTGGTTTGAACAATTTTGACCACAGACAGCTCTAGAAGATCGAAAAGAAATAAAAGTTAAAAGCTTCAATCTCAGAGGCAGCTCGTTTTTTCCATGACTGTAAGAATTTGAGGAGTTTGCATGTTCTCCCCGTGATGGTGTGGGTCTACTCCAGTCTACTCTACTAGTGTAGTGAATGATATGATTTTGTCATGATGAACCGTTTCCTGTCATGGTTGTTATCTAGAAGTGTAAAAACTAGTGGGATTCGATTAAAAAAAATTAAGAGTTAATTACAGGGTCTGTAATTAATCGCAATTATTTTGCTACTAAAATGTTGAATGAATGCACGTATATTCTTAACAACAAACATGTTTATTGC
>JAOUQU010000011.1:1725786-1736798 GCA_028566735.1 Ammoglanis amapaensis
TTGCTATCATCCCTATTTTTACACTTTAATTCACAACCTAATGCATTCCCACATGTATCTTTAATTAAGAAACTGTTTTTGAACTGTCACTGCAAAAGTCCATTGGGATTGCTTGTTGCTACTAGCAACTTAAATTTCCTTAAGAATAATTTGACAAACAGTGCATAATTTTATTATGGCTCTTTTAGTAGATTTACTGTCTGTTTGTTATTGTCATGGGTGTATGAGCACACAGGTATTAAAATGATGTCTAGAATGTGAAAAGATAAAATGTGAAATAATAAAATGTGATAAAACATGAAACATTTAGCTGAAAAATACCTTTGCTGTAGAACTTTATTGCATTGACTTGCATCTTCTTGGATTTTATTTCACTCAAGAATAAAATGTTTTTTTTAATGAAAATAATTATTATAATATTGGTGTCTGTTGTATGAGTATTGACTTATGTTAAAGTTAAGCATGCATGCCTTACTGATGAGCTTGCACATCTTTAGCCCCGATTGGATGCATGCTTGAGTGTTTAAAGGAATGACCATGTGCATAAATGTGACCAACACTTGTACACCAGGCTCCTGCTTGGAAGTGAACACAAAATGTTTTAGGCTGGCTTCATTTGATTGCACATTTATTTGCGGTGCAGGTTTTTGCAGTGTGACTCTAACTGTACAGAACATTAGCTAGGTGCCTCTGACTTGCATTCTTTTCATCTTCAATTACTGCAGGGACATGTCGTGCCAAGAAAACCTGGCCCAAAAGCTTCTCTCAGGAGGAGCTGAGGAAACGTTTGACACCTATGCAGTACCATGTCACTCAGGAGAAGGGCACGGAGAGGTGAGAATCCAAAACACTGTAACTGTATATGTGATCAGAACTGGAAAGGTGAGCATCACTAATGTGAAATGTCTGAATGTTAAAATGATCGAATAGATTTCATGGACACTCTTTAATTATTACAATAACAACTGAAAAGTAAAAACTTTATAAACAACAAAAAATGTTATCTGAGTTAATAATCTTGTGACTGCATAGATACAGATATTTTCTGGTCCAAATGTTTCAGTGTTTAACTGCCACCATATTGGTTTTTTGGTGATTGACACTGGCTTGGAAGTTTTTTGTTATACTCTTACATAAATAGTTTAGGATTAAAATATTTTTTTCTTTTATAAATTTATGTATTTGGTGAAAATTAGTAGCTCTATTTGGTAAGTCCTGTTCCTGTACATGTATATCTTCCAAAGTGTAATGTAAAGGTTAAATATAAATGTGAATAAAATCTTTTAAAAATATAAATTTTCCTGCGCTTCAAAACTTAGTAATACCTGTATTAGTGGTTCAATGGATAGCAGAGCCAGAAGCTTTTGGGTTTGTTCCCAAGACAAAGTGGTTGAAGTACTTTTTGTGTGATGTTTCTATGTTCTACTGTGTATGGATTACCTTCAGGAGCTCCGATTTCCTTCCACCATAAAGCTAGGATAATTGTAGACACTGCTTTGTCCTATAGCAGGGGTGCCCAAAATGTTGATGTAATTTAACGGTCAACATGATTGTCACATTGTTTTATAACAATTGATTTGTGTAAGTAAGACATGGGAAGCTTGAGAAATGGCTTCAGTAGTGATTGTTCCTGACATCACAAACCTGAATCGCACCATTTGACAGAATAATGTCGTTGCTTAATTGTTGACAAAAGTCTGATTTATTTGCCCTCACTTGTTCTATAATGCTGAATAACAATATAGGTACTGAAAACGTTTTGTGGATAACTATGAGGCCAACCTCATCTCTCACTGTAGATTGAGATGAAGTAGAGAGCAATGATCTGTTTACTGAAAAAGTCTTGGCACCTCAGTTGTATATGTACTCAACCACTAGGATGTTTGAACCAGTGCATTTGAGTGCCAGTCCCGATAAAAAATATATAAAAGCAGCACTTGTATGTGCAAATGTTCAGAATATTAAAGTCACTATTACTTCAAAGTATTATTTGCAGCCCTACGTTAAATAACTATTAAAATTAAAACATTTGTTTTCTGATTAATTCGTGGCCACATGTCTCAATGGGTCGAGTCCCCAGAAGCACCATTATGCCAGCATGCAAACCCTGTCCTGTTTGCAAAGAGGAGGCCAGAATTCTGTGACTTTTCCCTTTCACTGGCCAGGCTCAGCCACAGCAAAGCACACGTGGGGAAAGTATTTATCGGCCCATTGGCAGGAGGAATGTGAAAAATGCCCCAAGCTTTGCGTCTGCATGTGGGTGAGGGTGTTGAGGGTTTTTTTTTTTTTCAGCTACGAAATTGAACGGCTCCACTTTTGTTTATGCTTTTGCTCTGTTGTGATCATAATATATCATTTTATTTTAGCTTTTTGATATAAACACACTTTGTGTTCAGAAAGTTTTACATTAAACGTAGATGCATTAAAACATTTCTTGACAACATTACAGAGAAATCAAGTTCTATGTAAGGGTGGCTGGTTCAAGACCCAGTCCTGCCAGATTACTACTGTTTGGTTCTTGAGCAAGGCTCTCAACCCTCAATTGCTAAGACAATAAGTACTGTCAAAGTACTGTAAATTGTTTTATAATGTCACGGCTGGACTACTGCAACTCTCTTAAGATTATCCTGCATTTTTTTTCACTGGCTTTTTATTACTACACACTTTCAATTACATACAGTGATGCTGGCCTCCAAAGGCAAGACTGGACCAGCATCCAGGTACCATTAAGGTCTAATCAAATCCTGCTCTGTACTATGTAACCTTAGAGCCTCTAGTCTCACTCAATGTAATTCTCCCGTCATGACTCTTTGATTCTTCTTTGGACCTCAATGCCGAAACAAACATCGGGTCTCTCGCTGTCTTTAAAAATATTAAAGCCCACCTCTTTACTACATACTTAAGCTGATGTGTACTTTCTGATGTGTCATTCCATTGTCACTGTACTTATGAATAGAAAGATTTCTGCTAAATGCTGAAAATGTAACTAGACTTGTTCTTGGTTTGTTCTCTTTTTAAGCTTTTGTAATGTGTATTTTTTCTTAAATTGGCTTTGATAAAAGTGTCTAAAAAATGCCAAAAATACAATTAAATGTAGAAAAAAATGACAGTGGCGATGCACTGTGCAAATTGAAGTATATTCCAGTGTATGTTTGATTAATGTGTAGAACAATATTAAATATATCCATAAGTACTTTGTTGATCTTTAAACTGTTTAGTGCCTTCAGGGGAGAGTATGCAGACCACAAAGAAGAAGGAACCTACACCTGTGTCGTCTGTGGTGCTCCTCTGTTTATGTAAGTCAAGTTCATAGTTCATACCTCGAGGTGTTGGAAGTTGGATTTAGTTTAAATAAATAGTTATTCCAGTGCTGATGAGGGGCTAGATCAACAATAGTAATTTTTTATTTATTTAGCTTTAATCGTCATGTTTTACACTTTAGGTAACCTGGTAACATTCATGACAGAAAATGGTCATTCGTCACATTTGTCACATCAAAAACAATCATGGACGATTTTGTATCTTGAATTTTGGCTTACCTGCATGCTTTTGGTTTGTGGGAGGAAACCGGAGCGCTCAGGTTAAACCCACGTGATTTTGTGAGAACATGCAAACCACACATAAAGCTCATATATCAAAGCTGTAAGCACTCATAAATATACACAAATATACATATTTGGTGAGACTATTACCGAATGCTCTGTTTTGACTGTTTGGATACGAAAGCATTTCTTGATGACGACAAAGAAAAAAGTCCATTACTATGGTGACTTTTTTTCTTTACTGTCTTCCTGGCTCTTCCCTCCTTTTATATACTGTTTAAGTCCGGTTATTCAAACACAAGACTCTGGATAACTTTGTAAAACAATTTATTCAACAATATTGCACATTTCAGAATCAATATGGACAGGGAGCATAGCGGGTTGATTCCCGCCTTAGAATCTTCAATCGATCTTGATTGATTGTCAAGTTCAGATTTCTCTTACTCTATCTGACCAGTTGTCCGGAGGCTGCCCATGAAAGAATATTCAGGTTGCCTTTTTCCCCACAGCTTGCTGGAGAATGCAAAGGCTGCTGAATTTATGGCTGCACATACATATCTCAGAAACAATGTTCTCAAAGGAGACCCTCGAACCTTCCTCCCATGCTCAGAACTGAGCTCAGAAATGTTCTGCTTATTACTCTGTAGTTGTTTGTTGCTGGGGAAAAAGGAATTGCATAAAATGAAACACACATAGTCAGGCATAGTCTGGCAACCTTTCTGGGGTGGTTCATATTTTTTCGCCCGATAATTCAAATCAACCCCAAGTAATTTTGTAAATAACAAACTGTTTAGAATTGTATTAACATTTCGACTTTTTTCTACAGGTCAGATAAGAAATTTGAATCTGGCTCAGGTATGTATTTTATTCATACCAACAAAACCAAATTCATTTTCTTTGATTATTAAATGTATGAAGCACAGAAACCAAGAGCTTAATCATCAACTTTATTCACTGTATTTAGTCACAATTGTAAGTCACTTTGGATTATTGACTCCTAAACAGGCTGGTCAGGGTCATGGTGGGAACTCAGCAGGTCACCAACCCATTGTTGGGATTTAGATCTCTCCCCTCCCATAAACATGGGGTGTGGGACAGTGGGTAGCACTGTCTGCTTACAGGAAGAATGTCCTAGGTTCTATGACACATACCAGATGAAGCATTACAGGTCTTTTCGGTGTAGTGTTTGCATGTTCTCTCCATGTCCTGTACGAGTTCTCTCTGGCTGATCAAGGTGTGAAAGCCTGTTGTTGTGGGCTAACATAAGAGACAGCTTCCCCCGTCCATGCATGTGCAACAAAAAGAATGAATTAAAAATAACAAGACCTGCAAAATATGCTATAACAGAGAGTTTACAGATGATTTCCCAGCCACATTTATTTGTGTGAGGATTCTTCTTTTATTTGTTTTATTTTTTATTTTTTGGTGGTTGTGAAAACTTCAATCCCCAGGTGGGACGGTCCAGGTATTTTCTGTGCTGAGGTATTCTGGCTCTCGTCCACAGTCCAAAGCCATGTCACCAGACTGAATAGTAATATTGAATTGCTACTTTAATACCCAGATAGCCAAAACTGGACGAATAGGGAGGGTTGGGGCAGAAAGGGCAACGTGTGTTAAAAACATGTGCCTAGTCCAAAATGCGGACCACAATTCATTTTGGTCAAACACAAAGAAGATTCATTTGTTTGTGTAATGTTGGATTTGTTATTTAGAAATGTGCCACTTTGATGTGCATAGTCGGTACCTTCCTCAGGAATCTATTCACGAGAGTTTTGAAAGGCGAAATAATAAAAGAAATCCTTGTCATTTGTCTTCCATTTGTAAAATTGTATCAAAAACCCTGTTTTGTGAATCACATCAAGGATAGAATGTATTATATTATTACTTCCCTAGTTACAATCACAAAGACAGCATTCTTTCTTAATAAGCAAATACTGTAATGATTACATTTTCGTTTTTTTTTTTAGAATTTGCTTTTCACCACCGCTTTTACACACTTTACATTTGTTGGTCTGCATTTAACTTAATCCATGAAGGGCATGTTAACTTATAGAATCAAACCAAACACCTTCCAATCATAAACTCAG
Organism: Ammoglanis amapaensis; assembly: GCA_028566735.1. NCBI lineage: Eukaryota > Metazoa > Chordata > Actinopteri > Siluriformes > Trichomycteridae > Ammoglanis > Ammoglanis amapaensis. Next base: position 1,731,416 of record JAOUQU010000011.1, read on the forward strand.
TTCTCTCTAATCACCAGGCCTCGGCTACCACCGTATATTGCTTGCTTTAAGTCTTTTATATATATATTTTATATATTTTTAAAAACGTCCCAGGGTAGACGTTTTTTCTTTAATTTTTTCTCTGGGTTTTGCTGTCACTCACATTCCTCTAAAGGCAGATTTTGACCCGCTTGCCCCTTTGTGGGTGATTGCAAGGCTGAACGTGTACTTGGTCCGTTGTCTAATAGGCACCAAGTGCAACTACAAAGACTCACCTTTATATTAATCTATGACCTACATTGCCGGCATGTATAACTCTAGTGACTTAATAAGCTCGCAAAGTATCCAGACAGTTATTTTAATGAACACTTTGAATCTGCTTTTAAGATTTATTCATCGCCTGTGAAATTTAGACCACTGTCATTCGTAATCCTTTGGAATTTTTTAGCTATTAATAATCTCACTTTGAAGATTGCAAATCAAGGATATTTGCAATTAGTGCATAACTCGGGGGTTTGTTTTTATCACATGGGATGAAAAGTGTCTACTTTATCTGAACTGCCTTGTAACTTTTTCTTTTAATTGAGTCTAACATTCTTGAGTCTAGTGAGTTCATTATGATGTCTTGAAGGCCGCAAGAGATTCAAAATGTTTTATTTCAAATGTGCTGCTTTTTAGACGTTGTAGCTGGAACATCGTCCTTTGTGCTGTCATTATAATTCGAGAACTATTCTTGGAACAGTTTGTTAAATGTTTAAGAGCTTTGCGCTCCAATTTTTTTTCATGCAGTGTTATGTACTCTATTTTTATTCAGTCTTTGTCCAACCAACAAGCTTGCTTGAATTCTCCACAGAAAACAACCTGTAATAGGAACCATGTGGTGCCGGCACTGAAAAATAGGATTTTTCCTCGCATAGAATGATTTCTGTCTTCTGTTGTAAAGAAGAGAGCCAAACCTCCTGCGTCGAACGCAGGCTGCACTGCAAGCTGGCCTCATAGACTCAATTTCCTGTTTTGTTAGAGCGCCACTACACTGCTCCATTCAGTGATCTGCTTGGCTCGCCGATAAAGCTCCATTAGATCAGCGCCGTAACGATCTGTCGGGATTCTCCAGCTCTGACTCATAGGATTTCTATATTCCCCTGAGAGCTTCCTGTGCCTGAGTGAAATTTTGTGGCTTTGTAGTTATGGCCAAGCACTGCCTCCCTCGCTGAGGAGGGAAGGGGGCGAGGGAGGCTGGAGTGTGCTGGGTCTGGGATTTAATGCAGCGAAGTAAGTGTGTGTGTGTGTGGGGGGGGGAGACTTATGCTTTTAAACATAAGTAAAATCACACCAATGAGCCTTAAATCTGTTGTAATCACATTATGTTACCTGTGCTAACTATGGTTCACATCGGACGAGGCGACCGTCATGCTTTGATTAGATGAATCCTCTCGTTCCCAGGGATGCCTAGAATAAGCCACTGTTGATGTTCTGCATATGGTCTCAACCGTCAGGGCCTCATGTCTTGCTGGCTGAAAGAAAAAAAGCCTCTAGAATTACCAGTGTATGGTACCGCTTAGCAATTAAGAAGGAACATGCTGTTGGTTATTGAACTTGGGGTGAACAACAGGATAAAGCTGGGGAACTGGAAACTTGGGGGGGAGGTTTTTTTTTCAGCACGGACTTCTTATCTTGCTCTCCTGGACCATTTTATTTTATAAATAAAAGTTTGATTTTACTGTTTTGAATTATTTTAGATGACTAGAAAAGGGTTGGGCATGCTAGCAGCGTTAAATATTTTTCAATTTAATTTACTTTTTGCCTGCCAACTTTTTTTTGTTAATGCTTTGAACAGTCTGAATCACCAGGCTTTCTGAATGACTAATTCATACTCAAATTGGTTCAAACTGGTCTACGTAATTCAAGAAACGGCATAAGTCATAATTCACCGCATTTCACAGATTGTATAGTGAAAGTGGCTCATTACTCAGTGTAGGGTCAGTAACTATTATTACTCTTGATATTAATTTGAAAGGTTAGCTCAGATGGACTCTGAATATAAGTGTGTTTAATGATCAGCTAGGGCTCCTCAGCTATACCTACCTTGGACTCTCAGGCTACCCAGGAAGCCATGAGCAGGACCACCCATAAGACAAACACGGCTGCTCTTTCCATTCGCTTCCCTTTTAGGCTGGGATTATGCTTGATGTTAACCACGTGAACTTAACAGGCTGCATATCCTGTGTTTATTTGGTACTGTGTTTATGCATTTGGCACCCAAAAGTGTGACATTGTGATCAGGGTAGAGTTGATCTCATCTCTGTGGTGACATCGTACAAACATTGGACTGAAGCTTCAATAAAAAGGATTGAAATAACCAATAAAGCATTATAAATAACATTGGTAAAACATACTACATATTATAACTATTTATTAACATTTCTTACACACATTATTGTAATAAGGGGGTAGGGGGTGCGTGTTTTATAGCATGTACTTTTATTTGAATATGTTTTTCTTAAGAATTGTGATTAGTTAAATTTTCAATCATAGCCTCCACTATAATGGTGAAGTAAACAGGGTTGCTCGATTGCAGTGGTTTGCAGTCTATTTCAAAATGTGTATAACACATGAAAAAGTGCACATTACAGGTTACCAAACTTGGGGCTGGTAGACAATGTATCAAGTGCCATTGCATTTAAAGCCCCAAAACAGCAATAATGATAATGGTTGTGTTGTATTCGAAATTGTATGTATATTAAAAAGAAGCAAAGGAAAATCTTTGCAATGATAAATGTATTTTAGACAAGCTTAAAGCTATTTCTATGAAACCCGTATAAACAAATGAGTTGCTCATATAACACATATAACTTGTTAAAATGTTTCATTTCAGATAGTAACATTTTTAACGTTTGTAGTTGAATAACCCTGATCTATATGCTTTTGATCTGACCTCTAGTAGATGCCTATTTTAATCCTTCAGGCTCACAGAAGGTCTGCATTAGAGCGTTGCCATTAAAACTGCATGCACACATACATTTGCACAGGCATCAAGTATAATCCCAGATCTAACACAACTAACCAGTGCAGGGAGCGTGTGCACAAATGACATTTTTACTACAGTGATAAACTTTTTTGAGACAAGTCCCCGATTTATAAATGATACAACAAAATGCCCTGGGGTTGAATAACTGCACATTAACAGTTTTGACAGTTTTATAGAATTGTGTAGAAATGAGTCCAAAGTAACAGAATTTGCAGGCTTTTTGAATGGAGTTTTGGAGTTTGAAAGTGGACACATTATGCTTATTTTTAAACAAGCTAGAGCAGGTCTATGGACTTTACAAAACATGTCTATGAAGTTCTTTGCCCAAAATCACTCATATGAAATTATATTAATAATTAAATTCTCTCCAGCATCAGCTATAATCTGAGTGATGCATTTTGAGCTACATCACGTATGTGCTATTGAGCTGTAGCCAGAAATGTTCCTTCATGTTTTTTTGGTGTGTGTTTAATAAACGTTTTTTTCTTAAATGATTGAGCTATAAACTGACTTGATCATGTACAAACCACAAAGAATATAGAATGTACACCAAAACGATTAAATGCAGAGGAAAAATCTTTGTGTGTGAAAAGCACAGTGGTGAAAAAGTGTTCATGATGTATCATAAATAAACAATATTGCATTTTTGTTTTGTCATTACAGGATGGCCATCCTTTTTTGATCTGATCAATGAGGAATCTATAACAGTGGTGGATGATTTCTCTTATGGCATTCACAGAGTGGAGACTAGCTGTAGTCAGGTAGGATCATTTCAGTATAACAGCCTGACAACATTTATGTTATTTATTGGTGGATTTGGGCGGCCTGGTGGCTAAGTGGTTAGTACTGTCGCCTCACCGCAAGAAGTCCCAGGTTCGGTCCCCGGGTCGGGCCGGGAGCTTTCTGTGCGGAGTTTGCACGTTCTCCCCGTGTCAGCGTGGGTTTCTTCCGGGTACAATCCAAAAACATGCACTAGGTTGATCAGAAATGGGTAAAATTATTCGGTAGTTTCACAAGATCCCTGTAGCGATACCGGGTTGGAGAAAGACCTGGCAACCTACTCTGTAAAGATATAAATGTTGAGTAACTCTGGGGATCGTTAGCGGTCCACAGAGTGACCCAAGAGTCGGAAACGACTGAAACGGGTAAATACACACACATATTGGTGGGTTTGGTACTATTAAAGAAACAGATGGCTCAGATGCCAGTTATAATGCCTTTACAAAGCGTTATAATATCAGACAAGCATTTTGCTACTCAGCATTGATTTTTGAGTATGCCATCTGATGTACTTTGACTAGAATTATGCCCATTCTGTCAGCAAGGTGGTTAGCACTGTCGTCTCACAGCAAGCAGTCCCAGGTTTGATTTCCAATTAAGACAATCTGGGGTTTTCTGTGTGGAGTTTGCATGATCTCACAGTATCTGTGTGGGTTTACTCAGGATACTCTGGTTTCTTTCCACAGTCCAATATCATACCACTGGGTCAATTGGAGACGCTGAAATAGTTGTAATTGTGTGACCCTGAATTGTATTAATCCATGTTAAAACTAAATGGTGTATGGCTGGATGCACTCATTCTTTAGTTTAACCGATTCAGCATCACTATTGTTGGCCTCGGGGCCTCGTGGTTCGTTAAAAGTAACATGGCTTGTACATGGCACATTGTAACGTAGCTCAGACTACCATTTTTACATTTACTGGCAGGTCATTTTAAATGTACATTTTTGTCATTTAGCAGATGCCTTTATCCAAAGCAATAGTATACAGTCTGAACAATGAGGGTTTAAGGTTGAGGGTCAACGGCTCAATGGTTCAACAACCGAGATCTGAGAAAGGTGGGTCACGGTCCATCAGTGACATATTGATTACTGGTCCGGTGCCTTAACCACTAGTCAATTGAGCCTCATTTAAGGTCAAAACACCAATATTAATGTGACTTCCTAAAAAAGGTTAAGCAATAATTAATTTATGTAATCTACGTAAGTTCTTTGTTAATAATACTAGATTTATTTTATAAATTTATTGGGGGTGGTATGTCGACTCATTGGGTAGCACTGCTGCCTTACAGGTCCTGGGTTCAATTTCCAGGTTGATCAATGTTTGCATGTTATCTCTGTATGTGTACTCCTCTTACAGTCCAGTCAGGTAAATTGGAGATATAAATGACCATGAATGTGTTTTATATTAAATTCATGAACTGATTAATGATATCACTAGTTTTTAATAATATATGATTTAAATATACAATTGTTAAATACAGTGGAACCGCGGTTAACGACCACAATCCGTTCCGAAGGGTCGGTCGTTATCGGAAATGTTCACTATCCGAAACACATTTCTCCATAAGAAATAACGCAAATACAATTAATTCGT
>JAOUQU010000011.1:1752131-1764973 GCA_028566735.1 Ammoglanis amapaensis
TGTGTGTGTGTGTGTGTGTGTGTGTGTGTGTGTGTGTGTGTGTGTGTGTGTGTGTGTGTGTGTGTTTCTGTGTAATAAGTGTTAAAACACTGAAATAGTACACTCTTAAAAACGAGTGTATTAGTGGGAGTGTCAAACAAAAAGAAGAGTTGTCACCAGGCTGCTTATTCACCTTTGCTCAGCTAATTGCACAGACTGATTAATTTGCTTTTAAGTGCAACCACTATAATACTGCCATTAAAAAATCTGCCTTTGTAGTCTCAAGACCCACATCTGGAGGAAAAGACTAGATCAAGTTTATGGGTTGGCCTCCTTTTGCTTGCAGCTCCTGGGAGGAAATAGAATATCTCTGAGCACAGAGTTAAATATAGAACAGTTACCAAACACTCAGTGTATGCATACCTGGGAATAAAAAGGTTCTGTTCTGGAATGGTTTAGTGAGTTTGCAGTGGAAATCATGGGAATTTCCCTTGCCGCTCAGCAAAGTCAGGAAAGCTTAAGGAAAATTAAATTGTTCAAATTGTTTTTATTTTAGTTTAATCCCTTAGAAATACAGTATTGAAATAGACCATCAATGAAAAAACTAAGAATATCTAACACATTTTCTCTTTCTAAAAATATTGCAGGAACAGCAAAACCAAATTCCAAAAAAAAAAAATTTTAAGCAATACTGTAATAATTGTACTGTATTCTGTTTTCTGGAGTAGTATTATTTCTAGTATATTTACACATCCAGCGTAAAAACTATGATAAATAAATAATGCAGATCATAATTGTAGGCACCCTTTAGAGGAAAATGAGACATTTTCCACCCATAGATTCTTGTTTGATGCCATTGTTAAGATAACTACATTCATTAAAAATATTACAAGCCATTTGGCAAAGAACATGCTGTACAACTACCATATTTAAGTGGGCACATTACTATCACCTGTCCAATCTGTTTGATACACGCCATGCACAAACATGCTATTACTCACTGACTATCAGTAGCTTACGTATTTACACAAGAGAGGATGTCCCTGCTGCTCAGTTGCTTCCACTTAGCCCTCCAGACTTTCCTCTGGTTTCTTTTCAAAACAAACCTTGGAGCGGACCCACATAATTCTTAAAGTCAGAGCATTCTTTAGGTCTCCCTGCATACTGCAGTCCAGCACTGCACCATTGCCAAGGGTCACTCAGATAAGCACATAGTCTGTCTTAATTAACCCTATACCAAATACAGGAGCACAAATTTGGATGGGAACGTCAATTCTTTGACAATATGTGAAGAAGTAATAGCAAGTCAGTGTGTGTGTTGGCATGATAAATAAACTATCAAACAAGAATTATCACTGTGTTACATGACAATTGTTTTCCAAAGTTCTCCCAAGCGCTTGTGGCTATATTCATGACTGCAGCATGATATCTAAAGAGTTGAAGGTAATGCACATTTTGCATTGGCTCACTGAATGGCTTACTCAAATTTGCGAATAGAGCTACCAACTAAACAAACTATTAAACTGACATGTGGTCAGCCACAACTTTATTTTCTTTCATTTTTACCCACAAACATTTCCCCCTATTCTGTTTTTGTATAAAATTATGCCTTACTGGTTAATAATTCACCTGGTTGTTGTAGAAATTATTTAAACCATTTGAACTTGTTTGCTTGTGGCACAGGCATCAAATTCTAATTTTGTTTTTCCTTTTAAAATAAAATCTAACTGATTTGTAAAAACATTGCCAATCTCAAAAAGTGTGTAACATGAAGGTGAGTTGAAAACATGCTTCCAGGACATGTATATAAATGAATTTTGTCATTAAAACACACCATGCCATTCTCTATTCATTTTAACAAAAACATTATCCAGTGGTTTTGGATGTAACACAATTAATCAAGTGTTTTCTAATGTAATTTCAGATACAAGAATAAATAAACCAAGACCAAGACATGAATCTCTGGATGACAGTCCCTGACTTCATAGAATCAGTAGTTTAGTTGCTTTGCTTTTTAAAGGTATTTTTTCCTCAACATATTTAATTTGTCAAGGTGTGGAGTTTAAGTGAGTTATGGTGTCATACAGGTAGTGACCCTTGCACCAAGCCAGGCTTTTTTTCAGTTCTTTAATACCCCGTCACATTCCATGCATTCTTTTTGGCTTTGCCAGCGTTAACCTCATTGAGACATGTCTTAACTCTCCCCTGTCCTTCCACCAACTAAACAAAGGACCAGAGCTTGACCTTTGAACCTGACATTTCTAGATCACACAGATACAGTTGCTGCCAGGTCAATTACAGATGTGTAACTGTTTTATCAGCAAAAGCTGTCAGTCCTGAGTACTAATGTATGTATTTATCTGTGTCGTCTGACAAAGACGTCAGCTTGTTTCCCCATTGTGACAAGCATGTGTTAGTGCTGCTTTGCTTTATTTATTTATTTGGATTTTAACATCATGTTTTACACTTTAGTTACATTCATGACAGGATCAATTATTTTCAGTATTTAGCAGGAAAAATCTTCAGAATTTTTTTTCCTGCCCAGTTTAGTCTAATCAGTTAGTCTAATCAGTTAATCTGCTCCTACCTCCTGCCACCAGAAGCAACGTCAAGATCAGTGAAATTTCACACCTACATTGGCAGTGTGTGTGCATGGCTGATCTTGTGATCACAGACTACTCGGACTACTGAGCAGTTAAATTCCAGCAATATTAAGCAAAACTGCAACAATTGAAAAGTATAATTAGTAAGACAGGTGGTAAGTCTGTTTTTTTTTGTTCAGATTTATTAGATTTCACTTTTGTATTGCATATCCCCCCTTATTTATATCAAAACCATGGAATCATGGAAATATTACCATGGAAAGATTGAAAATGATTTTCCGTTCTCAAATCTTTTCAAATGTATCTTTTTAGAATGTATCTAATAACGATGCATATAGTGTTTCAACTTTGTGGAATAGAGTCTGTATATTATTCTGAACAGATTCTTATGATGATTAAGCAACATTACTGCTGGTATACTTGTTACTCTCTGTGATTGGAGTCAGTGGCAGTTCACAGTGGTAGATTCTCTTAAGATGTTTTGGGGTGGTCAGGAATGTTTAGTGGGCCATTCACTTTCTTTTGAACACTTCCTGTCTCAGAGGCCAAGGTTCCATAAATTTGTCGGTGAGAGTGAGTTAAATGAAGAACAGAACAGATTTCACCAGGACTACACTGAAGCGTTTTTTTACAGTGTTTGTGTGGTATGTGACCATGCATGTTAAAGAGATGGGGCAAATGTGTGTTTGTTTGTGTGTGAGTGTGATAGAGATGCCATGGCTTCTGAAAAGCTTTTCTGTTCTGAAAAATCGCTTGGCTTTAAGGGGGGGAAAGTCTGCTTTACTGCACACTGTTACATTCGACCCCGTCACCAGAATAACAGCAATTTTGTTCTCACCATAACGTGCTTCATTCATAAATTTGACATGTGTGCACTTAGCAAGATGGGATTTGCTGTTGCCATGTGTAAAAAAAAGACATTTGTTTAGAGTGAATTAAAGCTCTCTGGAAGTAAAATAAACAATATAATACAGGGTTCTGTATTTACAGCCTTGATGAGTCTCACTATATTGATTGTGGCTTAATCTATTTAACAGTATTGATTATGGTAATTTAATTATAGTTTTTCTATTAAACTTGTGTAAATAACAATAATCATATCACATTGGGTTGGCACGGTGGGTTAGTGATTAGCACTGTGGCCTGGTTTGGTTCCGGACAATTCTGGGCTTTCGGTGTGGGTTTTCTTCAGGCACTCTGGTTTTCCTCCCACAGTCAAAAGTCATGGAGTCCTTTTAACTGTAGATATAGTGTAATTATTTTTATTATTACATTGATTTCAGACAATGTATTTATTTCAAGAAAACACAATATGATTATGTGAAACCAAGGTGATGCAAGGTGCTGAGCAAGATCATGACTATTAAGGTCAAATTTTAATAAGGTTCCTAGTATTTAATGATCATTCCTAACTTATTATTTTTTTTAATTAAATTTAATAAAAAAATAACACATTTCATGTTTAAACTTAAATTTATTACTAACATTTATTTAACAAATAAATTAGCATCTACTAATTAAGCATTACTCATTATACAAGGTTTATAAACTTACACAGTTTTATCAAACAGGCATGTATAATGTATCCATGTATCTCCAGTTAACTCAACTGCATGTTTTTGGAAAGTAGGAGTAAACTGTTGAACTCAAAGAAAACTTCACACAGAAAAGATCTAGACTGAACTCTACCCAGGATCTTCGTGATGTGAGCTGAGATGTGGTGCTACACACTGTGCTAATGCACCCCTATTACTAATAAGAATGCTGCAAAATACCTCGAAATCTGCTTATGTGTTTTAGCCTAGGAAATTTAGTACAAAACTTATTGTGCAATCGTGGTAACAATTGTAACAAAACAGGTAACAAGATAATTGAGGGATGAAGCTGACCTCAATGCTATTAAATTTATTAATAATTTTAGCTAAAAACACTCCAGGGAAACAGCAGTGAGCATACGTGTCTGGTGTAGTGGGCAGCTCTAGCCACGGCGCTCTGGGAGCAGATAAAGGTTTGCACTGCCATAGTCTATGGCGAACAAATAACTTTGCGGTTTATCATCGTTTTTCAAGGATGATCAAAGATGTATTAAAAGGGTGAATTTAAAAGGCAGGGGACAATTTCTACATTCTCACACCACTCTGCACTTCTGCAGATTTGGTTAAGAAGCTGCTTATCTAATGATGTCATTTAATGGAGCATATTTAAAAACTGCAGAACATGATCGAATGTTTCAAAAGACAAAATATTTGAAAACCTTAGAAATTAAATTTTTATTTAAAATTAAAAATTGTATCCTAGCTTAGGTGCAGTGTTACTTGTATATTTTGTAAAGTCACAGTGAAATGAATGAAAAAATGTAAATTTCTGTTATAGCTGCATTTGGTTATGGTAGTGATTTTTAAATCTATAATTCCCCTTAACACAATAAGTAAAACATTATAATTACATCATGACAAATGTTAATAAATTAGGCTAACATTTCATGAGTCTTTAGAACATTTGTTTTACAGTCCTCTTTTTGTGAGCGCCATCCCTCTCGGGCTAGAGACCACATTCCTGACCCTCCCAGTAAGTGAGTTGCACCCAGAACAGGTCAAATATCAACCAAACACAAGAGCTACATTGTTTTGTAATAAGGCAGCAAAGCAGGCTAGATGTAATTAGTCAGTCTAAATACATTTGATATTAGAAGCTCATTAACCACCAGAAGCATTCATCTATGTATTCTTTGTCCTCTCTTTGTGCCAGTAGATGGAGCCTTTGGCCTGCCAGCTTACCACTAGGTACATGAGAAACTCTCAGACTTGGCACTGAGAGGCCCAGACAGACCCGCCAGGTAGTTCCCCCATCTAATTTATACTCCTTCAGCAGCCTTACAAATACACTGTATGAACGTTAGTCATTACCTCAGTGAAGAGTGCTGGATGGCTTGGCTTGGCTTGGCTAGTGTAAATGCATTCCAGGACAATATATCAGAAAAAACTATATGCAGAATTTTTGCATTTAAATGATCGTCATGAATCATGAAAAGCTGTTTTCTTAAACCCAGACCACCTACAGTTAAAGTCAAAAACTGAATTACACTTGTAGGATATGTATGTTGTAGCAGTGTTGGGATTGAATTAATTTTATTACGCCATTTTTTTGTGACTAAACTACTACATGCTAAATGCTTTTTTCATTGTGGACTTTAACAATTTAAAAAATGACTTTTGTAATTGGTTAAATATCTTGTTAAATTTTATCCATCTATCCAATATCTAGTTTTACCACTGCTTAATCCTATGTAGAGTCACTGTGAGGCACACGCTGGGCAGATTTTTGTTTTATGACTTGTTGTAGTTATTTGATTAACAACTGTGCATTTGTGCAATAATAAATGCTGGTTTATTAAAATATACATGCATATAAAACTTGTAAAAAACAAATTAATTGCCAAACAAGTCGTAAATGTAAATGGTAAAACAAAATATTTTAAGCTTTTCAAATCTCATGTGCAATAATCTCATGTGAAATAACCATTATGTGTGTTCTAACTCAAGTTGTAAAGTTATTGTAAATACCGCATGTGCAATACTTATATATATATATATATATATATATATATATATATATATACATATTGTGCATTCATATCATTATTCTAAACTTGTTTCTTCTCTTTCTATTTTATTGTGTCATTAAAATTTTTATTATCTTGTCTTTTTGCAAGATGCACTGTGGAACCCCAAATCCAATTTCATTGTAATGCAAGTTATAACGACAATAAAAGGCTTTTCTCTAAACACATTTTTATATCACATTGTCATTGTCTAAGTTGAGATATTGGAATCAAATAGCCTCAGAATAAATCAGATGTTATATATAATATATAATATTTTATTAGTTTTATTTACAGATTTAAATAGTTTTAGGTTGCATTTCTTATTATTTTGCTTGTGATGTAATAACCTTGCACACTTTTCTACATAGTATTTTAGTAGTACATAAGATTTTATCTCTTTAAAATATTTGCACTTGAATTATTTCACTATATACATTATACACACTTTCAGTATAAAACAAAATAATAAATATAATTATAATACTATAAAGTATTTATTGCATTTAAACTACGTTTGGTAAATCTTTGGTAAACCTTATTATCATGACCAAGGTCACAAAGATCTGTTTTACTGGGAAAAACTGGGCACAAGGTAGAAATACCAGAACACACCAGTAGGTCTTTAGTTTCCTTTGGACTGAGAGGTAAATCATTTATTTATTTATTTATTTAATCTTTGACCTTGACAGGGTGTGGAGACAGAATTCCAGCTCCTAGGTCTCTGACAGCACAAAGCCAAAGGTCAGTAGGTTTTTCTGCCAGTGATTTCCTGAATTCCTTCATCACAGGAAATAAACACTGTGAGATATGTTAGTACTTGCAGCACTACTGCACAGCAAAAAGAATGAGAGAGCTAAGCTCAGCAGATCTCTGTTTGATATTTGATAATAAGTCCATAAGATTTAAAACAATGTAACTGTGATAAAGATACATTTGGAAGTTAATGAAAAATGTGTCTTAATTGGAGAAATGTAGCCCATTTTAAGACATTTAAAATGTAAATTAGTGTAGAACTGTAAGAGCTTTTTAAAAACAAATTATATGTCCCTATAATAGTCGTGATAGGTCCCAGTCCTCACCTTTTTTATTAAATGCACACACACACACACGCACGCACGCATGCACCCACCTGGGACAAATGCACGTATCATTTCAAGTTGCTGTGTATTCTAATTGAGAGTACACATCATTTATCATAGATCATATTACAAGCATGTATAATCTAAAATACATGATATGAAAAAAAAAATGTAAACACCATTTTGCATGTATGCATGAAATTTTATTATATTAAAGTCTATTAAATAAATAAAATCCTTCAAATTTTAATAATTGTGACAGTGTGAACGAAGTAAGGTTGATAGACACACTTTGCTGCACTTGCAGAAAGCTTTGGCCCACATAAAACGCTTTGTAATGAAATGAAAATCTTTTAACAGAATGGGATAAACATTTTTAATCAAAATGTTCCGATATTTTGCATTGTATTAAATTAATACTGATAACAGCACACAGAGATGTGAATTATTTCACTTTAACTTGATTTTTGTTGATGTTTATTAAGTCATAAGGCGATTCTTTGATAAAGACATTCCAAAAAAGACTGGACATGGATAGAGATCGACTGTGGTGTTTGTTGAACATGGCGCTGTCATTATCAGGAGTACATAAAAAGTCTTAAGAAAAAAAAAGTGTAAAAAGGGCAAACTAAAATCAACTACATACTTAGAGGCAAAGGGTGCTCACAGAAGATGCAGGAGGCTGTAGGCAGGTATCTAGTGCAAAGAGTTTGTTTAGGGTTGGCAGAGGAAAGGCATGATTGCATCTGAACTGCTTTAAAGCTATTTTTTCTGATGAACCTCCTTTCAGATTTTTGGGGGCATCTGGAAAAACAATTATCTGGAGAAGAGAAAGCAAGCATTATCATGAGTCCTATAGAATGCCAACAGTGACATGCCAACAAATCATGCCAACAGTGCAGCATCGTCATGAGATTATTCATTACTAGTGTTTCTTCTCCTCCAGATCAGTAGGTTCACTCAATAACTTCAAATCCTGGTTTCTTTTACTTGGAGAAGAGAAGACACCAGGATGCTCTGTAACTCCGTGTTGTACAGACACTGAAGGAATTGTTTTGAATGTTGTGATAAAACAAACCCCAAGACTCCTTCAGATTTTTTGTGAACACCATGTTTTGTGACATTAGTACCGTTTAACAGCAAGTTTTGATGAGTTACATTAATGGTGTTTTCAAGTAAGTTGTCAAAGAAACGTTGTATTGCAAAGTTGTATTGTGACATTAACTACTATCCCTAAGTTTTTTGGATCTGGGTATAATTTAAATAGGTAAATATTACACGGTGGCTGAGTGGTTAGCACTGTCGCCTCATAGCAAGAAGACCCGGGTTCGATCCCCGGGTCGGGCCGAGGGCTTTCTGTGTGGAGTTTGTTCTCCCCGTGTCAGCGTCGGTTTCCTCCGCGTACTCCGATTTCCTAGGTTGATCAGAAATGGGTAAAATTGTCCTGCTGTTTCGCAAGGTCCCTGTAGCGATACAGGGTTGGAGAAAGACCTGGCAACCTACTCCATAAAAATATAATTGCTGAGTAACTCTGGGGATTGGTAGCGGGTCCACAAAGTGACCCAAGAGTCGGAAACGACTGAAACGGGTAAATACATACATACAAATATTACCCAACATTTACACACAGTTTGGTTTACAGTTGTTATTATTATATTAAAAATTATATAAAAATTTGGGAAGAACTCTAACACTCACAAATCTGTTTTGATATCGTTAAAATTAAACTGTAACTTTTGTTAATGTCAGGACTAGTTAAAAAGCATTTCACTGTATAACTATGTATGTGACAACTAAACTTAGATCTGATTTTGATTTCAAGTTGTTTTAGTTACACAATATGGTAGGTGATCATTTACATTTGTAGCATTTAGCAGACGGCTTTTATCTAAAGCAACTAACAATTATGACTGAACATTATTTTAATCAACTGCAATTTAAGGGCCTTGCTCAGGGGCCCAACACTGGCAACTTGGCTGTGGTGAGGCTTTAAACAAAAACCTTCTGTTTACTTGTCAGGTACCCTAACCACTGAGCTATAACTTGCCCAAAATAATTATATGCCAAAACATGAATACATACTGCTAACTTTCTGACAAAAGTTTGAGAAAGGCTGTTCCCTGTTCCTGCATGACTCGTTCTCACTGCAGGAAACAACGTCCATAAAACCAAACTATGGCCAATTGCTAGTGGCCTGCACAGAGCCCTAGTCTCAACCCCACTGTGTACCAATGCTCACCATTGGATTCAAATTATCTTAACATGTATCCAACCCTCTTAATGCAGTTTTAAATACATGTGTTGATTTTTCTAATGTATTGAAAATAAGAAGCATTATACAGTGGCCACACTTTATTCCTTCATAAGAAATAAAGGAAATAGAAATAATTCTTTCCCAGTCTCGTTGATTCGCTAATATATGAAAATTACACGATATACAGGAATAATTTTTAAAATTTCTAGAACAGTTCTAATACAGTACACATGGAGATAAATAAACATAAAAAGCATTTAAACACAAAAAACATTTAGTAAACATAATAACAATTACTGTTTTGACTGCTGTCGGACGTGTGAATAGATGAGGGTGGGGGATCCCCCTCCATGAGAAGGTCTGTCATTGTAAAATCAGGGGTGACTTTACATTCTCGGTCGCTTTCAGATTGAAAACACTTGTCCAGTGTCTGTTGTTCACATCAACCTGCCGTATTTGGCCATGATAACTGACACATGCACGACTTGTTCAAACTTAGAAATCATGACTATTGTTGGCCGCTGTATTTTCACTGCACTGCTACTATTGTTCTGAATCTTCTTTCGAGGATTATATTATTAAAATTATGCACAAAAATCACTGAATTATTAGAATATGTAAAGATAAAGATAACAGATTGTAACAGTTTTAAGCGTGAATGTCGCTCGATCTCAGATGCTGGTCACGTGTAGATGACGTAGCTCATGTAGTGATGGTCATTATCTGAAATTTTGATTGTTATCCGGAGCAAATTTTTGGCGAAATGGTTGGTCGTTATCCGAATTGGTCTCTATCAGAGGTGTTTGCTAACCAACGTTCTACTGTATATAAATTGTATTGCTTTATTTAACAGGCAGTAGTGTATGAGACTGTAGCATACAAAAGCTAACCATGTGTACTTTTCATTTTTGCTCTTAAACAGACTTCAGTCCCCTGCGCTTTGTTAGATCCCAAACCTCTGGTATAGTAAATATTGGTTGGACTCCTCTATTCCAAACAAAGCAATCAATCAAATGACATCATGGTATGAACCTAAGGCCATGAACGCACCCCCACTGCAGAAACATATCAGCATAACACACACACACACACACACACACACACACACACACAAAGCTGACATGACTGATATGAGACTGGCTTTACCTGTAACATGGCCCCTCACCTGGCCACCAGGCCTCATACATCATGTCCAAATGCGGGTTGTATTTGAGAACAAACGAAAGTCTGGGTCTGTAATGAGATGTCCAACAATGTAAAGAGATTACACTTCCACCTATTTAACTGATTTTCCATGCAAGTCTTTGTGGATACTTCTGGACCTCTTAATAATTTGGTAAATACAAAATAAAAACTATTTTAGTTGATCAGTGTGGGCAATTAATGTATTTATTTATTTTTAAATGTGTTTAATTGAACTACACTTCATGATGTCTCACATAAGGAAAAACATATGGCTGCCAAAATAAAACCCATAGAACTATCTAACAATGTAAACAAATAAAACACAAATTTGTTAGATAAAAATCTATTATTAAAATATTAGTTCTCATTAATGAATTAGGTCTAAAAACAAAAACAAGTGGAGTTATAAGCTCTGTATTGTCATCTTGGTGCTCCGGGTACTTGGAAATGTAAAATCGTCCCATAGTTACACATGCAGTTCCCTATAGTACTATAGTAGTATTAGTGAAAGACCTTGTGACCGTAAAAACCCTGCCAAGAAACTCTGGTGAGATCGGGAATGGTTTGCAGAGCATCCAAGTGTCGGATATGAATAGAAAGAAATTATCATCTTATAATTAGTGTATTTGATCTCATATGTTAGAATGTTAAACTATCTAAATACAGCTTTGGAATATTTTGGTTGGTTAGGAAGTAGAACTTGTTATGCACATGAATTAAAGTGTATGCTTAAGCAACACCTATTCTCTGACCCTAGATCAACACATGCTAACTTCAACATTACCTAACTTCCTCTCTGGAAGGTTTTTTAAATTACAGGATGAGCTTACTGAGGTTAATTTCCACCTTCACTTTAAGTTTACAGATTAAAAGTACAGTGGCTATTCCTTCTGCTCACCAAGACACTTATTTCAGGCAAATAGGAGTGAGTGAATTTACACACACTGACCCGTATCCCACCAAGGTGGCCTGATAGGCGACCAGATGTCCATGTCACCCAAGAAGGGAGTCTATGGGAAAAGTTGCCCAGGAAGGTAATTTGTCACTGTAATCTGGGGGCCTTTTAGAACCCCCCTCCTTTCTTTATTACTGTGACTGGCCTTAGATAACCTTTTCCCTACACACACTACAACTGTGTGGTCAGTGGACCTCCAAAGCCACTTCCCCCACCCAAGGCCAATGGGTGACTAACCATCTGGATGCATTTTTTTCAGTCTTCAAAGTCTATATGTAATTTGCCAATTTCCTATACAAAGATGGAAGATGAGCACACGAACTCTACAAAATCAAGAATCCAACATAAACCTACATAAAATGTACAGTAATTAGATGTGAAACAGGTATTTGTTTTTATTCAGTATTGCATTACTTTGTCCGTGGTTAATTTATTCTTCTTTGACTTTTTTCTTGTTCTTCTTCCAAACCTCGTTCTTAAGTGAATGGCAAATAGCTTTTAACAGTCTGTACTTGATGTGTAGCTCTAGGGTCCCGTCAGTCAGGGTGCCATAAATGTATCTCATGTGGCACACTGCATGACTGGGGTGAAATGCTTAGCATTGACATGGAATAGGGAGAGCCTGTGGTTGGTCTGAAAATCTACAGCAGACAGTTTGCCTTAAGCACCCCCCTCCTTTTCCCTAAAAGTGTGTGTTCATCTCAAAAACATTTTGAGATGCACTCACAATAAGTTCCATGCTTTTTCCACAGTTTCACAGATTTGGCTTGCTAGTTGTAAAAACAAACAAACTTGTGTATACTGTCGAAAGCATCTATGGTGGTCACACTGATATTAGAATTCGAGAGCAATATCCATATGTAATACCCAGGTGTATGCATCTTACACCTGTGGAAAATAGGGCACCAGGATGAATTAAAAAGATCCACCACACAATGAACAATTATTTATTTCTGAAATCCTTTCTTCTATTATGTTTATTTATTAAATATATTGCATTTCTTATTATATAATAAACAAAAAATGCATTGACTTTCAACTACAAAATAGACAAATAAAAATAGGCTTACAGTAAAGTTTCTTTGTATTACATCTTTACATATTGTATTAATTGTGTGTGTGTGTGTGTGTGTGTGTGTGTGTGTGTGTGTGTGTGTGTGTGTGTGTGTGTGTGTGTGTGTGT
>JAOUQU010000011.1:1789613-1805263 GCA_028566735.1 Ammoglanis amapaensis
AAGGAAAAATGAAACAGACAACATCTGGAAATTATTGGCAATTAGCAAGACACACTCAGTAAAAGTTGTATCAGCATGTAGTGTGTTTTTTCACTTTAATTTTCTGTGCGACTCCAAACCCAGGCCTTCATTGGTTAATACATTTGATGTTCATTGATTTTTTTTGTGTTAATTTGTTTTCAGCTTCTATGATTTTGTACCAAACATTCAATGAGTGTTTTATTTATTCAGATTTAGAAAGTGTTATTTGAGTGTTCTATTTATTTATTTATTTTGATCTGTGTATATATTGGTGTCAGTGCATGTGTTACTAGGGCCACCTATTGAAGATAATTGTATAAAAGAAAACATCCCTCCATGATTTTTACTATCATAGTTTGGTCAGATTACACAAATGACTGAAGGCCTTTACCTATTTTCAAAAGCTTTCAAGGTTTCACCTGTTCTAATGGTCATAAAATATAACTTTTTTTAAACAGACAAACTAGTGTCAAAACTAGTCATTATGGGTAATGTGGGGACATCAGAACTAATATTTATAGGGTCAATAATTAATCTTCGATTTAAGAAGACACTGAAGTGTTTTTGACAATTGTTGATGCCATTGATGCACTGAATTTATGGCTTATTTGGCATTCAAGTGTTCATAAAAGGAAATATTTTATACCATACAAACTTTTATAAAACTTTCAAGCACTTCATTGAAAAATGACTATTCGAGACTTCATTCTTTTAAATTAGGATTGTTTTGAGACCCTATTGAGCTTTAATTTATTATGCATGTTTCACTGTACCTGTAGCAAATAATAATGCTTTGAAACAATAAAATCTTAATAAAAATTAAGATAGAAGATGCTTTTCTGTGATAATGATGTGAAAGCAGCTGTGCATTCGTGGCTGTGCAGTTAAACTCACACATGCTGCTCACGCATTTACATTTTTTATTACATGAACGTTAAACTAGTGTGTTGATGTCTGTGATACAGGTAGGTTTTAAGCCAGCAGGAGGTATTCGCACTGCACAGGAGGCCCTGGTGTGGCTGGTACTGATGAAGGAGGAACTAGGAGACCAGTGGCTCACACCTCACCTGTTCCGCCTTGGAGCCAGCAGCCTGCTTGGTGACATTGAACGACAGGTAGGTTATAATCCAATTAAAACATGCAGAATTCCTTTCTGCCCTTTAAGTTCTAGATTTCTCAAACATTTTCCATGTATTGAAAATGGCACTTTTCAGCTCTACCTGGCCCTGTGCGCAATTGGCAAATTGGTGAATTTGTTAACCAAATACATTTTTTATTTTCACTAGACAAACCTCGACTTGATATCTATTAGAACTGATGAATCAAAACATACTCGAAGCAACAGTCAGTGAACCGCTTTCATTCAAGATAGAATTCTATGGACTTGCAGGGTCAAATTCTAAAATTCAATAAAAGAAATGTTCACAAAGAACCTTTTTTTACTGCAATGAGACACGGCTGGGGGCGATTTGTGATGAAAAACATCATTTTTTTGGTAATAAGTAATTATTTGTTGTTTCTGTGCGGCCTGGTAGTAAATGATCCACAGATGTAGAATCTGTGCCTTTTCCAGCAACGATGCAAACTTAAAAAAAAAAATCTCGAATAGCACATGGTGCCATGTTCAAATACAATCCTAAACCTGGTAACAAAGCTTTAGGTAAGGCTCCGAAATTAACCGCACTGAGAGCTATTATAAATACATGGAGAAAAGCTGGAGGTGATTTCCCTGGAGTGCGCATCAACCTACCAATATTTCCACAAGAACACATTGATAACTTATCAAGGAGTTCATGAAAGAGCCCAAAAGATCTACAGGCTTCTATTGCCACGGTTAATGACAATGTTTAAGATTCCACATTCAGATAAACAGTGGGTTAAAATGGCAAACATGTGAGAGCAAACCATCCTCGCACCTTGGTGGTTATTAGTGGTAACAACTGATCTTTTGTCTAGTTTTCATTCTTTTCCTTCCTTGTTTAGATTTATGGTTGCAAGTGAAATACATTAACACATTATTTGGCTTCTACATTCTTACAGATTTACCACTATGTAACTGGACGCTACCCAGCTTATCACGAACTGCCTATGGCCTAATTTTTCTAAAAGTCAATGGGACAACGCAGCAGCTCAGATCACCACACTGGACACAATTTTCTCAACAGAAATATGCTCAAGTGAAGTTTTTCAATCATACTGTTGTCCACAATACAGACAGACATACTTTAAAATAGTGCCTTTGTCTTGATTTAGTATTGTTAAATTCTACAGATGAAAATCATTCCAGAAATATTTAAAATTGTTTTATAAAAATGATTTTCATTAATGGGCAGTACATTAGATAATGTTACTTCCTGTCAGTTTTATGATTTTGTAGCATGATTGTGCTGTAAGAGTGTAAAATGACCAAGTGAAACCAATAATATACAATTACTAATGTCTTTAGCTTACATGATCCCAAACTCCACTTAAATTACAATAAATCTATATGTATAAAATAAATCTATATTAAAAAATCAAATGTCTCTGCATGTTCCATCAACACAATTCACACCATTGTTTTAACTACCATAACACATTACTTTATTTAGGGTATTGTATGGAAAAGGTATATAATTTTTTTAATTCCTTTGAGAGAAGTGTAAATATGAAGATGCGTTTTATGTGAAGGTTGGAATTTTCTACTTCAACATAAAATACTAATTCTTTCAAAGCATTTTAGTTTAATGCAGTGTCATATCAGTATTAATAGGTTCCTTATTGAAATGCAAATAAAAAATAAACCTGCTGCACACTACATTGTAATGTAGGTAATATGACTACAAATGGTGATTGTAATATTGTTTTAGTTATTAGTTGATTGAACTAGTAGAAGTTTGGTGTAGTTTTAATGTGATTCCTTTTTCTTTCTCCAGTGAAACGAAATGTTTTAGCATTTCTTTCAGCTGCACTCTGGGTCGCAGCATCACTCGCAAAGGGATATATTATTTGACTTGAACGGAGCTGATTTC
Source organism: Ammoglanis amapaensis (assembly GCA_028566735.1). NCBI lineage: Eukaryota > Metazoa > Chordata > Actinopteri > Siluriformes > Trichomycteridae > Ammoglanis > Ammoglanis amapaensis. Next base: position 1,792,646 of record JAOUQU010000011.1, read on the forward strand.
ATTAACTCTGTGCTGATCTTGTGAAGTGTGTTGGGGATTAATTAAAGGGGTTAAGTGAGTTTAAATGATCAGATTGAGCTGCACACCAATACGAGCTTCATTTGAAGATGATGGAACTTTTTCCCCCCACTCTTCCTTCTTTCTACTTTAATTAAGAGATCTTGGGCCATGCCCTTAACTGGAAAGGATAAATGATTGAATTAATTCTAGAATGGATAATGAGGAGAAGAGTTGAACCAAGATAAAACTTTAGATAATGGAATCTGATTTGTGACACAGTGACCTGAAAAGTTAAAGTTAAATCTTCAGACATACAGTGTAGCAGAACTATTCAGAAGCTGTCATGAGATTATTTCTTCAAATAAATGATATCTATAGAAATAAGCTGTAGCCTAATGGCTAATATTGTTTTGTGGTTATATGTTGTTTTCTGTTTTTTCTTTTATCACTTGAAATTTCATTGTACAATATACAATGATAACGTTCTTGCTTGACCTTTTTAAATGTGTATTTTTAATTATATATTTAGTTTCATCTACTTTAATTGTATTAGTTTTGTTGTATTGTATTGATTTCAGTTGAGTTTGCACGTTCTCCCTGCGTCTATGTGGCTAACCCTTAATTACCCAGACTGTACTGTTGCTGTGCTGTAATATAAGTTACTTTGGCATCTGGAAAGAATACAACATCAAACAAATGTGACTAAAATGTCTGAACCTGAAATTTAGTGAACAATTTAAGTCTGGACAGATTCTTTTCTGGCCATGTAGGGCATAAATGCTGCCATTAGAGGTAAAAATCTACTGCAAAATTGCCCCAATTTAGCAAAGTCTTGCTGCTGGGGTCCCCTGATTAAGTTCATATTATTTATCACACACGGACCCCTTCTTTTTGCCCATGATTTTTGCACAGACACCATGTTCTGCCAACCGGGATACTTGCATAGCGTTTAAAGTCTTTTCCATTCTGAAGGCAAATTCGATTCTCTTCCAGCCAAATGGCATCTAGCTAGCTGTGACTCATTTGTAATATAAAATTATATCGCTACTTAGCTCAAGTCCAAGTGTTGTTAATTGGTTAAGCTACTGGATGAATTTTACCCTCTTTAGCAATAACAAACTGTATTTGAATAAATGCTACATAATTATTCCTTTGTTGGGTGCTCCCGTTACGGGTTGCCACTGAGATCGTGATCTGCATCATTGACTTAGTACAGCTTAGATGCCCTTCCTGACAGCCTTCCATATTTGTCAGGGCTGGGGATCAAAAACTACAATGCATTGCTTCATGCATCTTAGTTGCTATATAGCAACAGGACAATTCAGGGACTCCAATTAACCTGGAGGCATGCTTTGTATGTGAAAACTGATAGTCAATAGTTTCTTTTAATGCACCCATAATTAAATCAAGTTATTTGTAAAGATTATCATGTTAAATGTTTTGAAACAAAATGAACATATACAACATTTTACTGTAATGCACTAAAAGTCACAGCACATAAGTCGGGTTATGTCAAGGTCACTAAATGTTTGTGCCCTTTGAATGTGTATTGTTTATGCTAGTTGTTACCCAAATGAGACGTAAAATGAAATAATTCCCCAAAAGGCCACATGACTGATATCTTTATGGATATATTCATTTGTCATATAAGTCTAATTTGATTATGAGGTCACAGAGTGAATGAAATTTAAATTAATTAAGCTTCCAGGAAACAGATGCCATAGGGACTAGCAGAATTACAGTTGAATTATTCATTAGAATATGTAGCTCTGATGCTCGGGGGCACAATTTTGCATTTGATATAACTCATTAATTTTGACACAATATTACAAGATCTGCAACTATTTTATATATCATTTTAAATTATTATGAGTTTTTAAGGTGTTCAAGTATCACTTAAGGCCCTGTACCCTATCAAGGACTACATATAATTTTGTGTAGAAGCCTCTTGGCCTTGCACTGTAATTTGCTCCTATAATATGATTTAGCCAAAAAGGATGGCTGGCACATTTTTAAAAAGTACAGGGCAGTGCTGTTGTCATTTTAACAGATTGTCTGTATCTGTCCACTGACCAGAATGGCTCTCATTCACTCTCTGACACATCTCTTTGCTTAGAGTGATTGCTTTTCTGTTGTTTTATTCATCAATGTTTTTACCAGTGACTGGATGTGAATAATGGTAAAGTCCAGGAGGTGTTTCCACACCGAAAAGCCGTTTGCCATTAGACTGTAGTCACATGTCAACTACACACATTATAAACCATGACCACGGATTTGTCATGTATAAGCTTGGAAGTCTAGCAAGGAGTCATGTAAGATGTCAACGCCATCATTTACACCAATGCAGTAGCAAATCTGTCTTGTCCTGATTCACTCTGGTCTTGTCCTTGATGTGATTGATGGAGCATGCACATCTTATATTAAACACATGTTTGAAAATAGTTCCAATAACAGAAGAGAAGCTTAAAAAAGAAAAGGTAATATTTCAGACTGGGACGTGGTATAAAATATGTAAGACTAGTCGTACTTGTGTATGCTTAAAGGATGTCATTCTTCTCTGCTGGCAGGCCCGATTTTTCATTAAAATAAAACAGGATGGTAATAAATAGTGCAAAATGGGGAACGTGTGCAACAAAATGAACTAAAAATGTCATGAGTGCACTTCAAAATAGTAGCAGACTTTGTGTCAGAACTGCATAATTGATAACACTGCTGATGATGAATTTGACATAATATCTTGACAGTGGGTGTTACGTTTTGACACATTTGTCACACTAGTTGTCAGACATTTCAGTCTGAAGATGAAACATTAAAAGCTGAAAGCTAAACACAAACTGCAAAACGATAAAGACAAGATGTTTAAATAGAATATGCCTGTTTATTAAATCATGTATTTTTACCAATGGAAATACTATATGATTATAACGGTCTAAAATATGTAGCATGATTGATTTTGCACTAAATTTTAAAAACAGCTGAATGGGAACAACTAAATGGCAATGTTAGAATGATAAACCTTTTTATTAACTTAGATTTGAAATTTATTGAATAGCCTTGCGATTGAACTGTCAGTCCCAATCAAAGACTCAATAAAAATAGGAGGGTTGTACCATACTTGACCAGACCAAGACCAAGTCTGGTATGTGAACCAGATCTGCTCCCTACTTCAAAGTGTTAAGGGATTTGAATACTTTGTATCATGGGGTGGTAGAGTTCTAGAACCTGCCCCAGCTTTTCAATGGATTTAAATGCTCACATACATTTCAATAAATGCTCATAAACAATTTCAGGACAGACTATTTATTGTTATCTTATTTAATATTATCTATCAACAACTATTGGCCAATTCAATGTCACCAATTAACTTGACTACATGCTTTTTGATTGTGGGAGGAAACTGGAGCACTTGTGAACCCACATGGATCTATACAACTCCACCTGCGGATTAAACCCAGGACTTTCTTCTGCACGCAGACACCATTTTGCAATGCAGGTGTAGGTGTTATTAGGAAATTTGTCTAATGTTAGCTTCTGTATTTTTATATTCTTTGTTTCTCCAAAATTCTGTTTAGATAATACACCACCACAAATCGAAATATATATGTAAAACTTCATATTAAAAATATATGAAAACAGGTGTATTTTAACAGGAAGCCTAGCCTAGTGGGTAGAGCGTTGGGCTGTGAACCCAAAGGTTGGGGGTTCAAATCCAGGCTCTGCTACACTCCGCTACACTGTTGGGTCCTTGAGCAAGACCCTTAACCCGGGCTGCTCCAGGGGCGCCGTACATTGGCTGACCCTGTGCTCTGACCCCCAACTTCCAGAGAAGTTGGGATATGTAAAGAGAAACGTTTCATTTTACTGTACATCTGTATATGTCTAATGACAAATAAATTTTAATTGAATAACACATTTATACTTAAAAACTAAGTAATTACAAGTATTCAAATAAATACAATATAACAATTATTCATTATCAAAATTGAAATAACACTGCACCACTAATTGGAAACCATTAAAAGAAACCATGAGATTAGTCTGTAGTTGTGGTGGATTGTACATTAGGAAGGTCACACACACAGTTATCCTTTATCCATCACACTAATCAGCAGGCTCAGGTGAAAAGTACAGAAGATAATTGGCTCTCTAGCTGTAATGATATTAATGATGCAATTAAAACCAAGTGCTTGCTTTTCTTGTAGACTGAGGAACAGGTAGTGATGGTTGCTATCCTGGGACTTCACTAATGTCAGTCCAGCCCTTCTGATGCTGCCACAATGTGCTCAGAAGCAAAGGGGCCATAGTGGGGTGTGGTGACTGTTTTCAGACGAACGTCTCCTGCCATGTTCTCATCTTTGACCTTGACGCAGAGTTCCCTGGTGAGAGAGAAGAAATGGAATACATGTATTTAAGATCAAACCGTCTGCTCTGGAACTCACCTGGCTCTGAAGTCTATATGCCTCTGCCTGCTCACACTGCAGCTGCCCTTGTCAAGCTAATTAAGGATGGATGTTAATTAGTTTCAAATCATCTTAAAACTTAGGCAGCTAAATTTGTTATTGGCATAGTATTTGCTGTCTGTGAGGCAAGATAAATGGAGAAAGCATTAGCAAATATAGCGTGGGTTTGACTTCAGATGTCAAAGCCTACAGAAGAATACTTTTTAGGGGAAAGAAGTGTTTTATTTTTCAATTATCAACCTCAAATCTTGCTTATCGGTTATGTTTATTGTTCAAGTATGTCTCTTTACATTTATAAGCTCTTTAGGGTGGCATGGTGGCTAAGCAGGTAGCACTATTGCCTCGCAGCAAGAAGGTCCTGGGTTAGATCCTCAGGTGGGGCAGTCTTTGTCCTACCCTGTGTTTCCGGTTTTATTTTCCTTTTGTCTCTCTTGCTCTTTCTCAACTTGACAGAACTTATTGCAACATGTGGTTATAGTGTCAGGTTGAGCCAGAATGCTACTAGGCATTGCAATACTCAAATCAATGTAGATAGGAGGGATGAACCACTACATCATTATATGAGATCTAACAACTAATGAACCAGGCAAAAGTCGGTTACACAGACAAAAACCAGCAAGTCAAAATCCAACATTAACTGTTTCTCGTTTTATATACCCTCAGATTAAACACAGCTGGTGATATTTAGAAAGGAATACCCATCATATTAGGTGTGCTGGTTCAGAACTCAGAGCTTTTAAGATAACATCTAAGATATGCATCTCATTTTTGAATACATTTGGGATTTAACCCCCACCTGTCACTTTTGAACAGACCCAATAAAAACAAATAAACTTATTTTATAAATTGTGTTTTACCACACTACTATAGACTTTAATAATATAGACTACTAAAACTGGATTCAGGGTTGTTAGATTTATAGGATCATATTGTTAGCATGATAAACCAGTGCCGGTCCAAGACAAACAAGAAATTACAAAAGTCATCTGGTGTCAAAATGATGCCAAATAAATAACAAAAATCATAATCTGTTTTTTTTTAATAATTACAATTAAAAAACTGAATGTCCTTCCTTACACAACGATTCAGACCTACTTATGCAACACTGCAGGACTGAACAAGAGTTTCTATCCTGCAGATTGAATTAATTAAATTGATTGGAAAGGTATACATCTGGGTCCATAATTGGGTCCACCAAATCCATACTGCATTACTGCAGGAAAAACTAAATCACAATGTTAGTTATTAAATTTTGGCAAGATACAAAGCATGGAAAGGATATAAAACAATATCCTGACCAGGAACATGTGCACCATTTTTCCTGCTGCTAACACATCAACTTGAAAATAAAATTCAAATGTTTATTTGCTGCCTATTGTATCCCACCCATTAAGGGTGCTTTTGTAAAGAGACAATCAGTGTTATTAACTTCACCAGTAAATAGTTATATTATAATGCCTGGTGGATGTATGTAAATTAAGTTTAAAAATGTAAAAATAAAATTAAAAACCTAGAACATATTTCTAGTAGAGTGGAGAGCTGCCACAGCGGTAATAATTAGTATATAAATAATTAATTCTCATAGTTTTGTTTGATTGTCAAGTTGTATGAAGTATGCTATTATCGTGGGAACAAAAGTCTCAAGATCTAAACAACTTAACAGTCTCATTAAACCAGAAAACTATTGTTTTTGTTGTAATTTATTAACATAATTAACTGAACAAAAAAGAAAAAACCCAAACAAAATTTTGTAGCATCAACAGAGAACAGAATTAATATTCTGTAAGTTCAAAGCTGTTGATTGTGTATTGTATTGAGAATTGGTTCATGGAGCTCTAAGTCATAATCAAAAGTGCAAGAATTGTTCCAGTTACTATGGGTTAAATAATTGTTGGAAAATAAAAATTCTCAGTGGACTCCTCAGATCGTAGTGGCAGATGTTTGAAGTTTGACCTGATATTGGAACAACTCAAGGGCAGGGAGGTGGAGGGGGGATAAGTTCTCTCAAACGAGACAGGAAAAGAATAAGAGTGAAAGAAAGTAGAAAGAAAAAAACACACAGAGGCAAGTCAACTTCAGAAGTCATAAGTAGCATTTTATTTTGAAGTCAAATCGAGAAGTGAGCGGCCTCTGAGACCCCTGTGGATGTGTTTGTGAAAGCTCAGGACTGGGCTGGTTTGAGACTTGCAGCTCTCATTAACTATTAGAGACCACGATTGCCCTGAGAGACCCAAACAAGACTCAAAGAGCCTGCGATGCTCATGGACCCTGAGTACGACCTTGAACATCTCTAAAAAATCAACTTGAAATACAGCACGGCTCATCACCTAGAGAGTCGTTCGACAAGAAACGGAAGCAAGGAGGCAAGGGACAACGCTCCCACAACACACCCAGGTGCAATGCCCTTCATCCTGTATGAAGAAAAGACCGCATATGAATGCCCTAACTACCTTGAAAATGATATCAAACACCACAATGCCTGCAAGCCTGCCCTCAAGCGAGCACCATGCCTGTGTAAGAATGATTGCCTTGTTGTGTCCGCTAACTGCTAGACCACGCTGAGCCTGAGCAGTGGGGAAGCTGATTAGGCCTGGATTACCTTTAAGCTTGAGGTGGGTGATGCCAAGCCTATGTCGGTTAAATCGGGTGTATTTTGTGGCAAAGATTCAGTACATTGATCAGTACAGACATTCATGTTTTGTTCATGTAACAGGAAAAAAGCATAAATGACGAACTTGCTATGGGAATTAAACAATATGTTTAATTTCTGAATTGGAGTATTTGAGACATACTAATAGGTCCAAGAATATAGTTTGGATCAATTGTAAATTTCAAAGCATCTCTAAAGTTTATATTCATCTGTGCTTATTTTGTAAGCTATGCTGTCATTATTATTATTATTATAAATGTATTATTACAAATAAATAAAACACTGTTCTGTGAGATTCGGGCAGAACATTGTTTCAATGTTTCAGAACAAGTTTCATTAATTCATGAAAGAAGCTGACAGATATGTTTTTAACCCTGGAATATAACATTCATTTGAAGTTGAGGGCCTTTGCTGGACAGTTTTGGAACAATATCCATCCATCATCTAGTTTTACCACCACTCAATCATTTTTAAGGTCAGGGTGAGACACACACTGAATACACTAAACACCTGACCAGGTTGCCAGTCTGTTGCAGGGTACACACACACATGCATGGACACACACACGAGACAATTTCAGTATCTAAATGCAATTGACTGCATGTCTTTGCACTGTTGGAGGTTACTGGAGTACCCAAAGGAAACCCATGCAGACATGTGGAATACATGCAAACTCCACACAGAACGCCCCGGACTGCCTTATCGAGAGAGTGTACCAACGATGTCTTGTAGTGAAATCAAGTAAGCCACATTTTTGCAAAAGAAGATTTCTGTTAAATTAAGTCTAGTGTATTTGTTGGAGCTCATATAAACAGATATTTTCTGTTGAGATACAAAATTACAAGAAGTGAAACTTTCATTGATGCATTGTTATACTTTGCTTATGGACTAGTTACTCAGCTAAGAGGTTTTCACTGCAACTGTCTCTCATACAAGTGACCTACTTGTAAAACCATACAACCCAAAAACAGGGAAATCAATTATTAAGAAAACAAACAAACAAAAAAGTTTTCCTGTGACAGGCAGCTAGTGTTGTGGGTAATATGGCATGTTTGGAAAACGAGGCCAACCCGCTAGAAAGACAGATAAAGAAAAGAAGTCTTAAAGAACACATGAGCTCCTTTTTTTCTCCTTTCTGCATCATAGTAGCTGAGGGAAACTGAAATCCGTAAACTAACATCCAACAGTTAGTGGAATATATGGCAAATTTATATATTTTAGTTACAAATGGCTGGCATGGTTGTCAAAGGTTGTCCAAGGTGACAAACCTTGTCACCATGGCTCACTTTCCATAAGTCTATAGATGGAAGTCAGCAGTAACTGATGATTGAAAGCTCATTACACAGCATGGAGTTGAAAACTAAAAACCTTTCACCTGGCTGACCACTACACTGCCCGATAACACTATTGAAAGAAACTGCACATATTTTTGCTAACAGGGTTTGTTGATTTATTGGTTCCCTACATTTATCCCATTTCTGCTCTCATTATGGGTGGCCAATAGCAGATCATGGTTAATCATCAATCATATTATTGATTTGGCATGGTTTTTACACTGGACACCCTTTTTGACATAACCCTCCCAATTTATTTGTGCTACAAATACATTACTGCATCATGGTGAAAGGGTTCCTAAAGGACAATTCAATGTTTTCACTAAATTAAACTGCATGATTTTTAACTGCAGCAGCCAATTCAAGAGAACATGCAAACTTGGATTGACATCCAAGACCTTGTTTTAGTACATCGATGCTACTGACGAAACGCTGTATTTAATGTAATTACACTGTAATTTATTTTTTTAAATTACAAAAATTATCTTTGTATATTATCTTACTTTATCAAACTGCACAATTTATCCCTACAACTGATTTAATTATCAATTCTGGATTTACAATAGCATTAAAATTGAATTGTAAAAAAATGTGAATATTAAATGTAAATAAAATAACTATAAAAAATTCCAGTATTCCAGTTTCAAAAAAACATTTTGCCGTTTTATAAAATATACAATATTGTTACATTAAAATAAAGCTTCTTATTTGTTAAATATTTTGTAAATATATTTAAACAAAAATATGTAACTATACAGCGTTATGGTAAGACTATTAGGCAGACCAAACTATTTGTTTGATTTGTACTGAGTCTCTTTTTGTGAATTTATTTTTATAAAACAAATATGCTGTTGGACCCTTGTTGACAAAAGTGACACAGCACATTCATAGATTTTTTTTACATCTGAAAAATTAAGAATTAAGGTTAGTTAACTAGTTTGTTATTGTCTGTATTGTGTCATCTGTTATCAGTTTGTTTTTGCTTGGTCATCGTGATCTTGCTGTCTCATTTTCTATCTTTTGCTGATTCATTACTGTTTACTTTACTCACCTCAGTGATACAGCATGGCAGTGATTTTCTAACACTAAGTAATTACAGCATTTTTGTTTAACATACTTTCTTAATTGATTTCTTGATGAAAGTCATGACCAGTACAAAATTTCCTATTGTTGTTGAATATTTTTTTTATTTTAATCTAATCAGGCATTTATACACTGTGGCTGCACACAGTATTTTCCTAGTAAATATTTTACTTCTGATTTACTTCTGATTACTTCTCTATTAAAGTGGGCAACTTGACTTTCAGTTTTTGTGTGTGCCAGTTATTAATACTTAATTTAAAATATTGTGTACTACAGAAAAACTAATAATAGTGTTTTGCTTAGTCATTGTAATCTTATCGTTTCTTATCTTTTGCTGCATAATTAGTTCTGCCCTTTTGCCATTCTTACTACTGGCTTGGGATGCCAGATATTTCCTAAATCCTCTTAACCTCTCCACATACTATCACACTTTAAACATCTGATACCATGTTATTAACCTTTGTAGGCTTGCATTAGTGTGTGTGTTCCAAATAAACAACTATTCATTTCTAATGCAATGCCATATATGTTTGCATATTGGCACAATTATAATCTGGTCACTGATTGAAAATGATGCATTTTGTAAAATGAGTTGTAAAATGTTTACTTGTGTTACTTTGCTTTGTTATTTATTGTTTGTTATTCTATCTGGTCAGACGGGTAGTTGCACCACTGTTTATCCTGGGAGAACTGTGTACATACCTGGCAGACATTTTAAACAAGATGTAGCCTTTAAAGTCTAAACTTTAAGTAGCCTATGTGCATGTATATAATAGTTGGAAGGATTCCTGTTTACCCCAACAAACAAATATAGTTTTTGGTGAACTCCAAGAAAGTCATGGAAATAGAATAAACTTCATGATTCTGCATGCACAACATTAACTGTCACTCGAATAGATTGACACCAGAAGAACTGACAGAACAACTTAACAAAGTGACCAAATGAAAAGCTAACATGGCCTAAAAAATGATATTATTAATCAATAAAATTGTAATACACAGATCAAATGGGTATATAAAAATGAGTATAAAACAAAGAATATAAATAACAAACAATTATAATGGACTTGACAAATCATGTAGCAATTAAAAATAATGCAAATTGCAAAATTAAACTCTTATAGAAGTAATGAGAGTCCATCCTCCCTTTCATATTACTATATTACTCCATAATACTGTGTTGTGATTCGCCATTACCACGGCCTGCTTCTTTTTGCAAAAATGCAAACAAGTGTAATGTCAACTGACAACTGACAGGAAAGTAAACTTTCTTTTCAGAGTTATATGTGTGTGTTGCTTCATTGTTGCAGGAATGGCAAGCTCTGTAAGTTGTGTTCTAATTCTGTCATTGTCAAAAGTTTTGACATAATAAGCGATTGTTTGCTATGCCTTTGTTCAGTGGTGACTTACAAAGTCAACTAGCATGGCTCCTATTCCCTTAAAGTGTAGTTGGCGCTTCTTATGCTAAATATTATAACAGTGCTTGTCGTCATGTCTTTTTGAGTGCCTCTTTCATCTGTTGTGAATCTGCAGGTGTTTACCATGGCTGACGTCTTGTCGTAGCAGCGTCTCTACGTCAGTGAAATGGGCCTAATCCGTGAGCAGCTAAGAGAATTCTTTCTGTGATCAAAGCCTTTGCGTTGCAGTAAATGTCGACTCTGTAGCTTTTTGTGTTATGGTGATCAAGCACTGGGTTTTGTTACAAAGCCGTTCCTGGTTTTCCCACTGTTTACACATAATTCTGACATGTCTGAGTATTTACTATCAAGTGCTTGTGTGTGTATAGCAAATGAAATTCCAAACTGAATGACACACTAATAAAACCAAGCTTTATTTATTTATTTTAGAGCTTTAGCATCCAGAGCAGAAACCATGTAAACTTTGCATGAATAATCATTTATCTGTTTTGATACAAGAGGACATTATGTTCCCCTTTGCAATGTGGAGACATGTCATAAAGAGTTTTAATATAGTTAATGGCTAGTTACAGCTTAGTAAAGGATTTCTATTTTTAAAAATTTCCTGTATTTTATGTCCTTTAAGGCGTATATCACAAATACAGGTGCATCATTTGCTCATGTGTGACCACAAAACACATTCAAATATACATTTCTGATAAAGCATTGCCTTTATGTTTCTCAATAACCGAGTTCTGAATTATAACATATTTTGGCCACAGACCAAACTTTATATTACATCTAGAACTCCTTGACCAGAGTACATTGTTCCAAAAGTGTATCACAATTGATTCACAATACTTACGCATTATTTATTATTCCCTCTGAAACTCTTGTTCCTGCTGCTTTTTGTAGGTGGGTTTTCATTTATCTATCTAATCATTGGTCTGATAATGTTGTAAAATCTAAAAACATTTACTGTGGTTCTAACAATTTGTCGTGTTTTTTTTCTGACATAGAATTTTAAATATGTCTGATGCATATTGTAGCATCAGTATACAAGTACAACGTAAATGTATATTATACTTATTCACTACACACAGACGTATATTTTTCAAGCTATTATTTCTTTTGATTTAATGCTTTAATGGAAATTGCTTGTGTAGGTGATTTGCAGTTTTCATTGCTGTCTTGCTTACGGTGTCAAATGTGCTAGGACTGACTCTGTGTTCATTCACATTAAATTTATTATTAAATATTTTTAAGCAGAAAAACAGAAATGCTGTTCAAGGCAATGTAAAATGTATAACCGTGAGACTTATATAATATGTATAAACTGCACACAATATAATATCTGTATCAGTTGCTGTATGCTGCCAAAATACTGTAAATACAGCAAACAGTTATTTGGAGTAGCTTTCAATAATTATTTAAAATAATAAAATGCAAATTTACAGTTGATTCGTTTCAAATGTTTTCAATAAAGTGTACATATAAAGTATACTTTAAATTATACCTAATTTGCTAAAAGAAAAATTACAATTAATTTGGTAAATAATAAATACATTAAATATAAGCTTTATTGCATATAAATTATTTTAAAATATCTCTGTCATGTTGTAAGAAATCCCGTCCGCGTTCCGCCGGCGAGATTTCAGTCCAAGAACCCCGCGCCTACGTCACTCGCTCCCGTA
>JAOUQU010000011.1:1834910-1852577 GCA_028566735.1 Ammoglanis amapaensis
CTCTCTCTCTCTCTCTCTCTCTCTCTCTCTCTCTCTCTCTCTCTCTCTCTCTCTCTCTCTCTCTCTCTCTCGCTCTTCTCACCTTTGATCAAAGTGTTTAAAAGAATTAGTTTATTTCCATACACATCTGCATAAAACTATGTAGCAATGTTTGTTCCTGAGTTATAACTGTTATATTTCAATTGCTAATCTTGTTAAAGAAACACCAATATTCATCATCTACTTTGATTTTGTGAAAAATTCCAATTACCAATTACTAGTTTTGGATTTATTGATCTAAAAAAATGAGTATATTTATAGATTTGTGACTGTACTCTATCGATTGCTTTCTATGGAAGATGCAACATTTGAGTAGGCCCATCAAGAATGACAGCATTTTAAAATATCTCAATCACTTTCCATCATAAAAAACTAATTTTGAAAGATTTGTATTCACTGAGATGAGCAAATACCATTTTCTGGGATTTACAACTCTATTGCAAATCATTTTCATGACCAATAATTAAATATAGTCTCCCAGCATTTTCTCATTATACTGTCCTTGGTAATGGTGTTCCTTCTGCTGAAAACGTTTACCTTGCTCTTCTAAATAAATAAATTAATTAAATATACAAAAATTTTAATTAATAAAATAGGCATCAAGGATATGTACTTTGAATATGATGGTTCTTTGTCTAAGTCTAAATCAGCCATGCAAAGTTTTCATCCTTGTGATTACATAGAAGGCCCATGAACCCAATGAGAGGAAACTGTTCTAAGCTGTCCTAAACTGGCCACAGACGTGTGTCCACGACTTACAAAATTAGATCCACAATAATAATTTTAATAATTTTTTTTTAGCATATCCTAGTATGTGTTAGTAAAAAAGTTGTTTTTAGCTTAATGCAATTGTCAATTAAGCCAAATTTTCTACATCCCTTATCTTAACACTAATTGAATATATTAAAATGGAAGTTGTCATTACAGAGTTTTTCCAAGTTGGATATTACAGCTTAGATTTGGAATGACCTGTAAGTCCTGTAAAATAGAATATTAAACACACATAATATTATGACCACTAATTGATTAATTGATTGATAGATTAAGTAACTAAAACTTCAAATATTCAAAAAACAAAAAATTCAAAAGCATCTAAAATATTTCTCCTTACTTTCATTGTTGTTATTGTTGTTCGTTTCTTTAGTACCTGGTGAGACATTGGGCAGCGTTTGTTGTTTAATGTGTTTAACAGAGTAAAGTAACTACTCCCTTGTAGTTACCCAGCCAATCAGCTAGATTCAAACCAGGGAGTTGAGACTCTTCAAGCTGGTTTGCAGTAAAAATTTCACTCCCACTCCTGAGCAACTCACTAGCTAATACTCTTTTTAAAGGGTTCTCATTAGGTTTCTATTTGTACTTTTGTACAAGCGTGTTTGTACTAACTGTTGTTTACTTAAACAACTTAAAAATATGATAATGTTTACTATGGAAGCACTTCTGTCTGGAAAGGAGCGACTTACAAATAAGAGCATCTGATAAATGCCAAAAAATGTAAATGTAACACAATTGGTGAATAAATAATACACGTACAAGGTGCATTACAGTTGCAGGGCTGTTTTAGCAGCAGAATGGATACCAACACAATAAAATAAAACTCATTCTGTCATTCTGTGATTCTGTTTTAGATTTCATACCACTGATTCTGAAAAAAGAAAATTAACAAGTCTAGTAAAGTTCCACAGATTCAGTAACTTTCTTGCAAGTTCAACTATGAAAATGTTAAACACTGAATCACAACTGTAAGTGCCAGATTAATAGATTTTTTTTGAACATTTAACACTTGTTTGGCTAATAGCAGCTTTAACAGTGACTTCTATTTAGTAAAGTGCAGTAGTGTGCTCCAGTTCAGAGTGAACAAAGTGTTACCCAAACAATGACAAATGCCTTCTGGAAATCATTTGGGAAGTACTTAAAAAGCCAAGAGCTATGTGATAATGGCGCACTGTTAAAAGAATGTGAAAGCCTTACAGAGCTGCGAAAAGCTCCATTATTTTAGGGTAGAAAGGAGTTAAATCAGAAATGCACTTTCCAACACACATCGCTTTTAATGCAGTGAAAATAGGTCTTAAAGTGCTGTCAAGTTTGGGCCTATTGTATTATTACTCTACATTGAATGCATTCAGCAATGTCTGCAAGAATAATAGTTTCAAATATGTTTTAGGCAACGAACAAACAGCTAAATATGATATGTTGATAGACGTATGTATTCATTGTAGAAGCTTCACCTACAATAGAGATAACATTATGTAGGTAGACAATAACTGTATCCCAATAACTGAGTTGTTGCTTTATAAACTTTACAACTCATTACTTTCCGTTGTTAGCACTGCAATGACACTAATGTTATAACGGCATGGTAGTGTTTGTTGAGTATTCAGTGAGTATTTAGGTTGCAGCCATGTTGGAATTAATAATTGCAGTTTAAAGGTATGGACATTTTTTTATTACATAAATTATTCTTTAATGCAAAATGAGTGTCAACATCTTTTTAAAAAACACATTAGGCTCACAGAATACTGTTGCCGCTTGATATTTTTCAATTCTAGTATTAACACCCAGGTGTCCTACCAGCATTGCAACACTTGCTACTACTACTCATAGACAATGACCACCAGTGGTGGCCAGTAACAACTTCTATTCTCTTTCATTTTGTCCAGCAAGGGAAGATGGTGTTTATACATTTGAACTTGTGAAGAAACCTTCCATGACTTTGCTATCTTTCATTTGTCCTTGTTTGGGAAAATCAATTCTCTTAACTTTTTAGACAACTCTCTACTATTTATAGCATGCAATTAAAAGTCAGTGAGCACATCCTTAGACAGCCATTCGATGTCTTTTATTAAGCACACTTGAACACTATATGAGATCAACACAAGCTGATGAAATGTATCTCTTTACTAAATGTATGTCTGGATAAGACAGACAAAAAGTCATGTACCTGAATTCTTAAGCATGCATTAAAAAAACTAACAAATTATCATTTGGGGGGAAATGTTTATAGATAGACATTGTTTATAGGTTGTTAAAGTACCCGATTACACTATACTAGTATTTCTTGTGTTTAACCGTGAATTATTTCATATTTTTGAATCAATACAATAAAAATAAATACAAGTTTGTTAAACCACATAAGTGTATTAATGTAAGAGTCATGTAAATGTCAGTTACCTTCTGTAGCTTTAATTTGGTTTTCAACAAATGTTTTCCTTAAAATCATCTGTTTCTAACAACATTCTTAACTGAAATCAGATTCTGGAAGAAAGGGAATAAAGATGAGAGCCAAGAGAGGATAGTTATTTTCTGGTGTGCTTATTACTTTCCTTCTCACCAACCTTGGCAGGGAGACCAAGGTGCAGGGCAGAAGATTAATTTTTGACGATGCGATCGATTGAGGGAGATTTTTTCCACTTCCCTTCCATCTCCTTGACACAGACACATCTAATTTGCTGCTTATCTTATAGTTATTGAGTTTTGAGCATTGTTAAATCATGGCTTTCAGCTGTTTAATTTCGCTGGCGCCTCCACCCTCGGCTCTTTGAATGTACACACAAACTTTATTTCTCCTCCTCCTTCGAAAAAGCAAATGGGGAGTGAGGGATCGAGGCACCCAAGGGGTGATGAGAATCATTCTGCTTTTAATATGGCCTCCACCTCCCTCACTAACTTACTTTCATGGCTGAGGTGCAGCTTATGAAATGCTGATGTGGATTCCCCCTTCTCTCTTCTCCCTCGTTCCCTCTTCTCTTTTTCTCTCTCAGGCCTTTCTTCTCCCTCTCTTCCCCATGGCAATAGATCAGTTTTCCTCAGGGGAAATCATTACTTGGCATCATTACCATCTCCAACACTTTTATCTACTAGGCCTTGTTTCCACCTCATCACTTGATTAAGTTTGGGGAGGAGCACAAGGGACAGAGAGTATAAAAAGGTAAATGCCACTTTCAATATACAGTCCACCAATGATCTTTTTGATTGGGTGCTATGGTACCAGGACAATGCTTGTTTACTGTACAGAGGGATGTTTTCTATTGTAAAACAATCCTGTTAGAAACACAATGCTCTCAATAAGGACAAAAGCACTCTTATTATAGGTCATCATTAGGCCTAGCAGATGTGCATTCACTGTTTGTTAGCATGGGCAATAAATGCCATGACCCGCTGATTTGCTAGCTCTAGTTTGTTCCAAATGGTCCTAATTAGTGCCTGCTTTAAACACATTTTCATATTTTGAAGACACAGGAGAGTTTGATATTTAAGAAATGGCGCTTCAGTAATTAGAAGCATGTTTATAGAAGTTAAAAACATGGATTCGCAGTAACGATTTATAATTTTAAATAACAGATTATTATAAATGCTTTTGTTCTTTCTAAAAGCTCCATTCCAGCTTTGGTATAATCTAAAGTTCAAATTAATTAAATTGATTGGATTTGTGATTTTAGACTAGTCCTATATAAATCTATAACATACACATATGTTGATAAAAGAAAGGATAGAATACATTAACACAAACAAACACAAACAAAACATTTTAATTTAAATGTCGTTGTATTAAGCAGACAACTTTATCAAATGCAACTTTCAATTACAGTATACAATCTGAGCAATTGAAGGTTAAGGGTCCTCATCATGAGACCAAAAGCAGCAACATAGCAGCTACAGTATGGTAAAAAACTCCATTTACCTTACAGGTAGAATGCAATTATTTAAGTATTTGCATATCAATTATTGAAGTGAAAGTCTTTTATTCTTGTATTCTGGACTGTATAAGAGCTGTATTAGACCTGTCTCATAGCAGAATGCAAGAAATGTAATCATTTCAAAGTTCTTGCTTGGAGGTTGAAAAAGATGTACACAGAGACCCACAAACATACACATTATCCATCCTACGTATGTAACCTGCAGCTGTTTGAGCCGACAATGCTCAGCATGTGAGTGGGCGAGCTTTACCAAAGAGTCACGGGTCACAATCAAGTGGGTAATAGTCATCTTTTTTCACCTTCTCTAATACAAACATTGCTAACTTACAAATACAGAAGATGATAAACAGGAAGATGGAAAGAACAGCAACTTCCATCATTCTGTTGAGTATGACTATAGATTTTAAAGAAGATCATTTGAATGTAATATGAAAAAGAGACCAGTACCAATTTTAACTTTCATTAACTTTATAAGCTGTAAAAATGTGTTTGATCAATTTAACAGTGTTGTTTTATTTTAAATAAACTACAATATTAATACAATAAAATAAAGACCTTTTTTCAAACATGAACCTAGATGTTGTATAACTAAGAAAACGGATCGTTTTTTCCCCAGCGCTGTAAATAAGTACTATCAGTGCTGTCAGTAGCATGCCCACACACATGTCCCTGTTGGTAAGAGGATGTAGACAGATATAGAGACAGATACACAAAATGTTTTATTTGTCATATATACTATACATTTACAGGTGTACAGCACAGTAGTTTTGCCATATTTAATATTGTTTTAAAGCTAGGGTGAGAGCACAGGGTCAACCATTTGGCAGGATCTTTTGTGCTGAGAGGGTTAAGGGCAGCAAGCCTTTGACTATTAGCCAATAGAGCTACCCACTAAGCAATCTCGTATACAAATAAATAAATAGGCGTCAAATATCATAGGACATTTTTGTTAGACTTATATTGTACACCCAACCTATTAGCTTTAGTTAATTTAACAAAATCTGTTGTACAGAAAGTTATTACTTTATTAAATCAGATTTGATTAGATTCAATCATTGTGCAGAGTAAAGTACAAAGCCAACGAAATGCAGTATTATGTAAGCATTTAGCGAATAATATTTCAGATGTATTTAAATAAAATATAATATGAAATGTTGCTCTTAGCCCTAGTTAATCTAAACGAAATAATTTTTGCTGTATATGATTTAAAGTTTTGAAGTTTTATGTGTAATATTTCTTATAAGTAGAGTGACAATGCAATGAGTTTATTTGCAAAACTTACAGCGAACAGCTCCATTAATTTTGCTAGCAAATTAAATAATTATGTGGCATCAGTATTGCATATTTTGTGGAATATAGGTTGAGATGAGTTGAGATGGAAGAAAAAAAAATGTGTTGCTTGTTTTAGTAAATTTCGCAGCTGACTGGCAGGAACTATTGGCCCTGTGTCTCTGGAGTGGTCATTAAGAAGTGTTTTGATTATGCTCAGTTCTCTTTTTTGTAAGAGTTTCAGCTAACAAACAGATGCAGGGCCCAACAATGACCACAAGCTAAAGGTTGAGGTCAGAGAAGGGTCAGAGCATTTTGATGTTTGCAGAGTCCACCTTAAGTTTTCTGAAGAAGCAGTTGGTTTATACACATTGGGCAACCGTGCAGACGGTACAAACATAACCTTCAGCTGTTGTTGTATACATAAGCCATGACTCCCCTCCCCCTCTCGGCAAATCAAACCATAAAAGCCAGGAGTCCAATTATCCACCTGACATAAAGCCCTTATCCACAGGAGGATACAGCCTGACATACTGCTACAGCTTCAAACTCACTCTCAAGGCCATAGGTAGACAATAGGCTGTGCTATGCGCTAATGCCTAGCAGATTCATACCCTACCCACCTCGTTCATCACCTTTTTTTGGTATTTGTGACTGAGATAACGAGCCCATCATCTTCCAATAGCCCTCTGAGGACGCTGCATGTTTCCGAGCGAGACGAGAATGAGATGCAGGAAAACACAAAGTAAGTTTATTTGTCCTCGACAACTGAAAACAGGAACCATAGAAAATTGCCTTGAATCGTCTTGTATCTCTTCTTTGAAGGATTTTACAAAGGTTATTGTAAGAATTTATCGTTCCCACAACCCTGCTCAATACAATCATCTCTCCAATTCAAGATTACACTAAATGGAAATAGTGTGCAATAAACAAACACGGCTCCTATAAGGACTGATGGGTTTCTAGCTGTTAAACTGGCAATAAGAGCATTCACCAAGGCACCCAAATACAACCACGTAGTACTGCAGAGATAACTTGCCATTGTAGTTAAATTAAAACAGCTGTGCAGTTCCACAAAGTGCATCGGAACTTCTAAAAACAAGATGTATCAGGATGCATTGTGTTATTTTGCAGGTACTTACATATATAAACGCAAGTAAAAGTTTGGAAGATTTTACACTGAGGATTTCTGAAGTAGTAACATAATTATTGACGTGGTATTTATTTTGTTGCTGAATGGCAATCAATTAATAATAGTACAGATAAAATGGAAAACCAATAGTTTTAATAGTTGTTATGGTAATATGTGATGTACACAAAGATACATAAAAATATAGCAATATAATACAATTACGGAGTCCGAGCACCACAAGCTGCATTGACGAGTGCCATGGCACAGCAGAGAGGAGGAGGGCAATGGTATGGGGTGGTAATAATGTTTTGACAATGGAGCAAAATTTTATGACCACCATCATCTGATCGCTGTCAAATAGCCGCTGAAACTTGATTGGCTAAAATCAGAGCAAAAATATTTGTTTATTCAGATAACCTTTTGTCAGCACTTGGACTCCACATACCAAGTATCAGCTTCATCAGACATAACATTAGAACATTCCAAATACTATTTTGCAAAAGTAGGTTTTGAACATTATGCTAAGTAGCAAAAATGTGGACGGAGCGTAAAGATTTTATGTCCCTTTTAGGTTTGGCATGAGCCAAGAAATTTGAGAAACAGTTTGCAATTTAAAAAAGATCTGGCTTACGACAGCCATACATCAACGCATTTCTATGCGGTAAAGCGCCCCCTTGAGGCCAATCGGGCTGATTTTTTGCGCCGGTGTATCTGTGAGAATTGTGTACCAGATCATTACGTGTCATGTCTCTGGGCCTTACAGATTTTTCTGCATACTCTGTTTCATTGCAGCCAAACAAAAACATAGAATAATAATACAAATCTGACTTTGTGCTCAGACCCCTATTTAATACATTAACAGATTGATGTATGAACTTAATATATAAAATGTACCAAAGCAATAATTTTCAATTTGAACTGCATTTTTTTATTTCACAAATATTATTAAAATCTTATGCCTGAACTGTAAACTGTAATTAAATTCTTTAATAAATAACTAAATGTTTTGTGCAAGCATGTATGAACTTGGATTAGTGTTAGAGCTAACCAAAACAAAAAAGCAAACACCAGACTCAAGACAGCTGAAACTCCAAAATTGTTGGGGCTAGGGTTGGGTTTAGGGTTTGAGCTAGGGTTAGGGATTAGGGATTAGGGTTCAAGATAGGGTAAGGGATTGACTTGATGAACCCATTGGATTTAGCATTTTTCTTTGTACATTGTATGTACATTGTATGAATGTTAAAAACTTTTAAAAAGAAATATGCCAAATTAAGAATAGCAATACTGTATATGTAAGACTAAAACTTGTGTAGACTGGTATGTCTGGAATAGGTTAGTGTGCCACATCAAAGCTAGGACTTCAGAGAGACATACTGCATCTGAATCTCCCATATCCCATCTTCCTGAGTCATTTGTGCTCTGCTATGCTATCCAGAGCACATTCCTGATAACAGACGATGCTTTTGCAGATCACTTAGTAGTGATAATATGCTTTACTTTCTTTGAATGACATATCAGTGGACGGCAACCAATGAAAGAATTTTCCGGTGGTATTTGGGCATTATAGGTTAAATAACCTTTCGTCTTTCCAACTAACAGTTTATGATGTCAGGCACTTATGTCAACCTTCAAATTTTAAATAGAATTAAATAGAAAACTTGGAAATAGAGAATATAAAGTGTCAGTATATTGTTAAGGTGATATGCAGTAAGTTCTTGATTCATGCTATATAATTCTTTTGCAAAAATACAGAATGGCAATAAGTTCTGCATACTAATGCATAAGGTTTCGTTGATAATTCATCAAGCTAGTTAATTAGCTTATAGTTCAAAAATTTGATCTTATCTGTCAAGCATTAAATAAGTCCATTGCTAGGGAACTTTTCTCTGACTACATCAGAGAAAGGTATATTACCAGAAATCATTTTCTTTTGATGCTCTCATTATTTGGTCATTCTCATACCGAAGAATCACACATTAATCTGTGTCCCTAAATTTCAGTACAAGTTCCTCAGGCTACTAATCAGGTTTTTCACACAATACTGAAGACCCCACCTCATGTTAAACTGATTTTTACCACCCAGCAGACCAGTGGCCAAATTGTTCTGGTGCAGGCATTGACACTTGGGAATACTAGAGGGTGCCCAACTGTAATAACATAATTGATATTGAAAATCTATGTAATGTCCTGGTGGTGAACCAAGTGAATATCCCACCGTATCACCTGACTGCGTAGAAGGTTGCTTTTGAATTTAGTTCTAGGTTTAAATTCTAGGTTTAAGGAGGTTAATGTTTTACACATTTTGGTATACCAGCTGACAAAATAAATAGGCAGTTATATTAATTACTTATAGTATGAGTCTGATTTGGACAGATGTGCCAGTTGTTATTGGTGACTAAATCTTACACTACACAACACTAAGTTTTCTTTAGATTTAGAATTCAGTACTTAAATCCAGTCTTGTGCACAGTGAGTCACACACTGATTTCTACATTGCCTCATCCTTCTAACCAAGATTTTTACAGCGTTGAAGACCCCACTGCTGTAGCACCACTTCTGCCTGCTAGAGAGCCTACATCCATTAGCAAAATTGAGATTTTTAATCTGACAGTTGGTGAATTAGCACAATATCCTGTGGCATTTAGGCACCAAAGTGGCAACTTTTGAATCTTGGTTAATGGTCAATTCAGTGAAGACTTGCTGAGCTGGTTTGTAACTCTTCACACATATTTGTCGCAGCTAATTGTGGCTAATGTTGGTGCAACAATCACATTTAAGTAACTTAAGTGAAATTATTCATTAGTATGGAGTATTTAGTATATTTTTGTTGCAATAAAGATAATGACCCAACATTGGGAATACATTGGCCAAGGCACTCATTTCTACAAATGGAGTTAAAGGAATAAGAAGTCATTAGGCGCTATCAGTCCATATAGCATTGGCATGTCTGTATAGATCATTATTTTCACCCCTGGAGTTGTTTGCCATACAAAAGATACTGGCTAAAGGACGTGTAGGCCGAGTAAGCAAACACTCAAGGGTCAGCTACTTTATGGGGATGAGGCTGCTAACGACATGGACTGGAAGTTAATACACTTTTCTAAATGCTACTAATTAAAGTGTTTGTGGAAAAAGCCTGCACGGTATTTCTTTTCTGTTGCTGCGGGCAGCAAAGCCGAGATCCATTTTAAAAGTCGGTCTTTCTTTTGTTTCCCTTGTTATGTTATATCTTTAACAAGTACCCAGGTGAGTTAAACTGTCTAATACAATATCAGCAGCTTAGTAAATAAAACAGTGAACATGTTGCTACGCAGCTTGCTCTTAGAAGGAATGCGTTCTTTAGCTGAATTTCCTGAAAGATCAAAAGAAACTGATGACTGATGATGAAACTTGGCTGTTACATTAAAGTTGGAAGGTATGCTTTGTGGGATGCTTTTAATTTAATAAGTAGACACACTTACTATGCAAAGCAAGTAAAGTAAATGTGAGCGATAATGTGATAAATCATTTAGCTTATATTGTATTATATATTGTATTGCAGTACAATAATCTGTTTTTACAATCAATTCAGTCTGATGGGAGGGCTGGTTGATTTGAATAGGTAAATACGTACAAATACACATAGCGGAATATATATGCAATTCATATCCCATTCCGATTGGGTGTGTGAGTTCTAAACAGCTTTTGGTGGTCTTGTGTTCAGTGGCAACATTGAACGAACCATCGGGTGTAGAAAAGTTAAAAGCAGTTATTTCTTCAAAGGACATTATAGAAAATGATGAAGACAAGTTTCATATTTGTAGGTTCTTGGAAAGTAAAGCTTTTCATATTTGCTCACTGTATACAGTATTTGAGACAATGAATATGCAGCACTTGTTTTAGAGCATTTTTTTTCTCTCGAATAGGACTTAACAGCTGGAGTCTAATCAAAGACACTTTCTCCGATGTGTTTCAAGCAAAAGCAATTCAATTACTTTAATTGGTCTGCTTATTATGGCCCTTAATGAGATGACTGTGCTCCTATTGTCAAACTTTACAGGCTCCTTCAAACTGCCTCCCTAATTAGAAAAACCCACTTTAAACCCACTCTTTCTGGTACAATATGGAAGATATTCGGCTTCATTAATAATCTAAACCACAACAGGAATTCAATGGTTCACACGTTATACTAAGTAGGACTGCTGAGCTGGTATAAGTAGATATTAACACTCTGTATATTGCCAAGTAAATCTAATTTACTCATACCTAAGGCTGCATTCTTGTGATGTTGTGCCATTTTCTTCTTGTGGGGTTCACTCAGAGAAGGCACTTAGATTTTGATGAATCACATTCTTCATCACAATCAGACACTTTTTTGACCCAGTTTGCTGCTGACCTTGTCAAAGCATGCCAGTGAGAGCAATCGTTCATATGACGTACTGTATGATGAAACTAATCCTCACTGTTTCGAAAACTCTGAACAATTAATAAGACAAAAATGACATGACCTGGTGACCCTAAACTGTAAAACAGAGATCTGTCCGGCATTATAGATTACAATCCCACACTTAGTAATCCTGGAATCATGTATTGTGGCATTCTAGTTTTTAAATAAGATTTAATGTACCCCATAATTAAAGCAATAAAGTTTCATTTCCTTTCTTATATTTCACAATGACCATGACAATAGAAATCTTGTTTTATATTACACTACAGGTAAGATGCTAACCTGGCCGGGGTGAGACCATGGTCAGTAAGGTGAGACTCAGCTATTGTACTCTGATTGAGCTGACCCCTGCAAATTACGCAAATTTGGGAAAACACTTTAAGGTATTGTAGCCTACTGAGTGGAGCTTTGGGAAAATGAAAAAGAGATGTGGTTTAAATCCAGAATCCAGGAATTAAGTAAAGATGTACATGTACTTTACTTTTTATTTTTGGGGGGTTATCTGCATTTCTGTCACTTTATATTTTTTACGTTTTACTCACTACATTTGAAAAAAAATCTTTATTTTTGACTACTTGATTTTCAGAGAAAATATGTATAATTGTATTCAGAGTCTATTGGCTGCTTTTTATTTAAGTCTCATCCTCTTTTTACTTTAGTACTGTTTATTACTGCTGTTGCCAGCTTAGCGACACTATATTTGTTAAGTTTTCAGATCATTGTAGCAAAACCTAAGTACTTTTTTTTAGACTTTTGGAGAGTCAACGAGTCTCAAACCCTGCTCTTTAATAACTCAAATCACTTTACAATTATTCTTTACATGTTTACTATTTGTGCAATACTATCACTGTCTCACTTGAAAGCGGCATAGTGTAATTCTAATGCATGTCGTTAAATTGGGTCCATGTTTTACCAGAAGAAGATTCACACTACTGGTTCCCAGTCCACTGAGGTGTGAGGCTCTACCACTACATAGACCAAGCTATGATGCTTCACCACTTCCAAATGGCTTCATATAAATAGGTTTCTGTGTCTGGACATCTATACAATTAAAATTTGGATCATCTACTGGTTCTGATGCCTGAGGGAATTCCTAATAACATATGCTGTTATAACCTCTGCTGGCAAATCAGTGGCGCCTTTACAAAGATGGGGGATAAAGGGGATCAGTGTGTAGCTTTCTGTATGCAATATTAAGCTCCTTTATGATCAGATCACCACGAAGAGACCACTCCATCGGGGATCTATCTCAGGACCTTTATGCTGGGTGCTGCCTAATGAGCAAGGAATTAAGTGTTTAATAATTAACTTTAGGGTAGTTACGATTTGCAAAAAATAGAATAATTTCATTAAACATGAAGGGCACAAGTACACTAAAAATTTGTTGATGAAGATAATGTGATTTTATTTGTATAGCAAACATTTAATTGATTGGAAATATTAGGATAAATGTAAAATATTAAAATATTAATAAAATAAATAATTAAATTAGATTAATACACTTATTAAGGTTAGTTATCAGTATATTTAGTATATTTGACTTATTTTTTGTCTTTCCATGTCATTCTTGAAGTTCGCACAAGTTTGCAAAGGCATGAGGAGCAGGCATCAAATTTCAGCCACTTGGTGAATTCTTACTTGACCATACATTAAATGCCCCAGTGTTAAAGCCGTAGGTATTTATCTACACTTCTCCTTTCAGCTGATCAACTAAACACATTCTAGCACTGACAGATTCCCTGGCAGATCTGTTTTTCTTTCCTTGCATTTCACTGAAGGTGGGGGAGGGTGGAGTTGGCAAATTTTGAGTTGCGATGACAACCAAATGGCTGACAAAAATGATTGCACTTACGATCAATCATCAAGCAGAGAGCATAGTATGGTCTGGTGGCTAGGCTAATGGAGTGGCGACTGCAGAGGCCTCCGCTGGCTTCTTTGCATCTACACTTGTGCCCTTCGATAAGGCACTTAACCTAAATTGCTTCAGTAAACACTCGGAGGTGCAAATGGATGGAAGCATAAGCCGAGTGACTCACATGCTCCAAAAGGACACGAAGTGTGAGGAGGAAGAGAAAAAGACCACTGAGACACACAGTAACACAATAAAACTGTATTACATTTGTGCTTAAAATGATTACAGTACAGTATTTACACATCCTAAAAATAAACATCTCATGCTGAGTGACACATTGAAAGAAAATCATTAGATAACAACAAGCAAAAAGGTTTTTTTAACCAATATGTACATTCGACATTTACAAAACAGCTTGTTTTTATTAGGCTTTGTCCATTACTGACGGTAAACGTTGCTTAAGCATGGTACAGTAGTACTGATTCGCACTTAGTTTGGTGCCTCAGCAAGAGAAAAAAGCCCCGAGCTTTAAGAGATACAAGGGTTCCATAAACACCCCTTGGTTATGACTAGGTCTTTAATTTAACTAGCACAAGCAACAGTGTGCAGGATGAGAGGCTCAGCAACTGGACAGTGATCCAATTCAAGTATGTCAAGGGCAAAGCCTCAGTATGATACACACTGGCAAAAAAAAGAAATCAAATAAATACACTGTATAAAAAATTAAACAGGCCCCACATATCCATTCTACTTCAGAAACCGATTTGTGCCAGACAATGTCCTGACAAAAAGTTCATTCTAGAAACTCTAAAGATTGTGTTTGATACAAAGCTTTCATATAATTTTGATTATGTTGTGTAGCAATCCCACATCTTTTAAATCAAACAATACATCTGAGAACAACCCAAGACCAGGTGAAAAAACAATTTTATTCTTACAAATGTAGAAATATTCTCAAATAAATACGGAACCCATCAGAACCTGAGATGTTCACATGGCTCTCAGCCAAAAGCACTAAACTTTTTACACTCTATTGTTATCAATAGACAGAATACATTTTAGAACCCCATCTAATGGAAATGAGTGTCATAGTGATTTGAAGGGAAATCTATTACAATTGTAGTTTTTGCAAAGATGTGTGTGTACACTGGAGCTTGGGTTGGACTGGTTTTAAAAAGCTGGGAAAGTCTGGATGCAGAATAGAAATAAGAGCCAAATCAACGCCCATTAGTTTGCTCTGGTGGATTTGCAAAAACCACCACTTATAACCAGTCTTTATGGCTATTCTGTACAGCAATGTCCCATAGTTCAGCTTTTCTTATGTACATTAATATGGACGGGCTGGAAAAGATGAGAGTGCTTTCAGGTGACTGTCTTTCGGGTTCTCGCCAAGCCCTCTCCATAACGAGTAAAGGGATTGCCTAGAGGTCAGCGGACCTGCGGGGCATAGCCTTCCTTCATCAGTCCTTCTTCATAGTCTGTCTGACATAAAATCATGTTGTTCTTCAGAAAGAATTTGTCTCCTACGCAGAACCTAAGAAATGACAAGAGACAGACAGACAAAAAAAGGGTCATTAATTATGGGAATCACAATAATCATCAGCACTAAATCATCACTTAATCATGAGAGCCTGCAGCTAGGAATGTAACGATGCACCACAAGACAAGTTAATGATCAATTCACGACTGGCCCGATACAATTTAGTTGGGAATGTACAATAAATTGATTTTCACTTCTCAGAGTGCAATTCTTCTCATATAAAAACATGTAAATTGGTTTGAAAGCAGCACAAACCATTTTATTTATGTGAGGACACATTACTATTCATATTGTTGAACTTGTTTTAAAATCTCAGGGTTTTTTTACACAAAAAAAGAAATGTGCACAATATCTGGCTTATTTTTTCAGAGGCTTAATTAATATAAATAAAGCAAACATTTTTTTGTAAAATCGTACCAATCATAACTCATTATCATGAATTTAATTACAACATGGATCTGTCCTACCTTAAAGCTTATCCTTACTTAAAGTCCTTAAATGTTCACACACACACACACACACACACACACACACACACACACACACACACACACACACACACACACACACACACACACTAAAATTAATAGGAAATCTAATGGAAAACAAACAAAAAAATAATGACTTTGCAATATGATATGATGCAAATGCTATGTACAATCTTTCATTTTTACCACTGATTCATCCCAGTCAGTGTTATTTTACAAACTGACTAGGAACAATTCATCAATTCATTCAACAATCCATTGGATTCGCTTAGATGGCTAAAAGTGTTCCTATAGAGCAAAACTGTTTCTTTTGTTTTCTGTAGTTTATTCACATTATTGATGATAAATAATTCTCTTGGCAGGGTTCATTTGTACAGAATAGCTAGCATGCATGTCAGATCCTGCATAGGAAGTAAGAGAGTATCAACTCAAAAAACACATGAATCTGTCAAGATAACAGAGTGACTTTACCAAAATGTGTTTTTGGGGGTATAAATGATGTTATAACTGCATTTCGTTGCTTTGTACTTACGACATGTGCAATGACAATAAAGTTGAATTCTATTCTATTGTAAACATAAACATCTACCATTATAAAACCATTTTGTTTTTTATTTCAACTTGTTTGTATAGATTTGGCCTTGGTCGCTCCTTCCGAGAAGTTTTAAGTGAAGTAAAAGTATGCGCAAGCACATAAAAATGACCTGACCTTAAATACGGTGTTGTTTACATGGTGTATCTTCAGGGTGTATCGGTAGGATGGAGTTACCTGCAACTCCTACATGAATAAATCAGTGCCTGGCCTCTCTCAGCCCAAAGGGCCATGGTCTCACTTGACCTTTTAGAGAGAAGATTATGTTGGCCGGGAGAGAACGACAAAGAGCGTGAGAAGGGTAATGACATGTAAGACAGAGGCAGGAAAAAGACAGAACCAGTGAGTTAGGCAGATGGAGAGCGAGTCCGAGAAAAATAGGATAAAAGATGAAAAAAGGGGGCGAGAGAGCTCGAGCAAGAGGTCCTCTGTGTGTTGAGTTGTCCTAAGGGCTGCTTATCTTGCTCACAGCCAGTTCGACAAGGTCAGACTACAAGTGTGCATTTTCGTTTACTCATGTGCCTCACCACACTCTTTCTCAAAGTGTGTTTATACCTGAGTCTCCCGCATCACCATTTTAGCTGGAAGATTAAAAGACAAGTTCTGTTTCTCAGCTTGAGGCCGCAACAGGAGCACAAACAATGAAATAGGCTTCAATTCCCAGTGTGCCTATTGGCCTCCAATTAAGAGCTCTTAAACATGTTGTGTTGAGCTACCGCATTGTTTTAGGGAATAGAAAGATCAATCGATAACAAGTATGTTAACCTTTCCATTTTTCTAAGAAAATAACAAGGTAGAAAGTATGTGTGGAATAAACTGTACCTAATCTTCTTTCTCATGAAAACTTTTCAAATGTTTATATCTCAGATGACTGTGTTAACTGACAGTTGATAAACCAACAGGCAATATTCATTAATTGTGTTTGTTGACATGATAATTAAAACAAAGCAGAGGCATACTTAATGTAATGGTGTCAACTGCACCAATAAAAACATCCTATTTTAAATGGCACGTTCTTTTAAGAATTCTATTAGTGTCCATCATCTCTGACACTCGGATTTCTCATACCTACATTCCTCTCACTCACTGTCTCTGCTAATAGGAACCTTCTGTGTTTATTTAAAGCCTGTGTTTTTGGCACCTTTTAGTCCCGTCGCCACCCTCTTTCACGGCTTCAAATTGTTTCTGCTCGATGAAATGTCAACTTCGCTCATGGCATCTGAGTGCCAATTATGACGTGGATTTTGAAGACAGCCCATCAGAGGTAGTAGTAATAAAGGCCCCGGTGTCGCCCTCCCAGTTTTGCCGTTCGTGCAGTCTTTTAAAATAAGTGCATGTTCTCTTAGTGCTCTGATTTGTGTCTGTCAACCCCCAACACACCTCCAACAACACATTTTCACAATTTTTCCAAAAACAAAACATGACTCTGGTCAGATTTTTGAGTGGCTAACTACAGATAAGGGTTAGCCAAAGTTGCAACTATTCATAAAGAAGAGGTCCTAGTGCTATATACAACATGATAAAAGTACACTGTACAACTATAAAATTGTATACTTTATTGTAGGGCTGTCCACAACCAAGGATTTTGTTGGTCGACCAGTGGTCGTCATTTACTTCAACTAATCGACTAATAGT
>JAOUQU010000011.1:1864481-1881878 GCA_028566735.1 Ammoglanis amapaensis
AGTCTAATATTTTTAAGTGATTATTAATTAATTAAAAAATCTAAAACTCCAAAACAATTCAGTCAAAAATTACACATCACACAAACATTAAGAATCCGTCCCTAAGTTGGCGAATTAAATTTGGTGCTCCTATGTATATAGGGGGTGCTGTAACTGCTAAATGGCTTTTAAATTTTGTATAACACTGCACTTACTATTGATTAATTGTAACATTTGTAAATAAGATTAATTGCAAAAATTAATAATTGTCTTAACCCTCATCAGGATATAATCATTGATATATCATCCATGACCAGTAGATATGATTTAAAAGTTGTTCTATTAAATGTAAATTTAAGTAGTCAAATAACAAAAGGAAGTAAAGTAAAAATGTTGAAATAATGCTAGTTAACAATATAGTTACAAGAATAATATAGTTATTGTACTTGTTCATAAATGACAAAACTCCTGAATAAACAAATGTGTTCCATTTTAACTCATTACGACCTGTTACTGCTGTATGGTTCCTGGGATCGGCCTGTGTTTTCCCAAAGAAGAAAAAAGGAGGAGAACTGAAGCCCCACCTGCCACTCAGTTTGCTACCACAGACTCTAATGTCTCTCAGGGGAGGCAGCAAATTAAGTGTGCTTGGCTAGTAATGAATTCAAAGAGAGCATGTTCTACGAATGTGGTCTCTGTGAATACCTGGTAAAAAAAAAATCAGTCTAGCTCATCTCATTTCTAAGACAAGGACAAAACATACAAAACACGTTGCTTCAGCTTTTTTCTTAAAACTTCAAGTCAGAGGAGATTAGCTCAAAACACCAAAAGCCTTTGAGTCGGGAAGCTAGTAGGGGGCCCGTTACAGAGGAAAGCACATTCACTCATAATCAATAGTTTGACAAAATAGCATGTATATTTAAAAAGGCTAAAGAGGATAAGCAATATCAAAATTCATGACGGTGCAGATTTCCAATTTGAAAGAGAATGCCCAATCAGCAGCACCTTACTAGAGAAAGGTGCACACCAGCACTTCATGGCTGAATGGTAGCTATTTGATGAGAGAAAAACAGACACCAATTAAATGATTCCACAAGGTTTTAGCCCAGTGGGCACACTAGCGGAATCCAGGCACTCAGCTAGCATGTAATGAATAGCCAGCACCCTGCTGTAAATGCACAAATGTGGGACCCCGACGTGCACTTAAAGTTGTGTAACGTTATAGTTAAGGTTATGTCATTATTTACCCAATGTCAAACTGAGTTTTTTTTAACTAATGCCATTCTACCTGCATAACGGAAGGGACGGGACTTTCAACCGGTTAATAGTAGCCATCACCAAATTTGGAAGCCGAGGCAACTTCTTTGTATGAATGTAAGTAGTGTTAATAAGATTATTTATTAATATTGTGTAAAAATAAGCAAACCAAAACATAAAACGTCATTATATAAAGAATTAATTTGGCGGAATAGAGAAGCGAGTCAGTCACAATGTGAGTCAGTCACTTCCCTGAAGTTTAGTGTTCCATTTGAGACAACACTTTCCCATGAAACTAAGACATAAGCACTAAGACATAACTGTGCGGTTTGGGACGCACCTACAGTGTAGAAATTAGCAAGTAGCTTAGTAGCATAAAAGCTAAAAAGCTAAGTGCGGCTTCATGTTAATTGGATTCTAAAACTATAAGCAATGGATTTAAACGGTTCACCACAAGCCAGTTAATGAATCGACATTTTATTTAGTTTAGTCTGGAAACAAAATTATCGTGAACCCATTATTATGACTTGCACTGCATCATGGGTAGTGTTGCATACCTATGTATTATAAATAAATTAAATTCAACAACCTTCTCTAAAAACCTCTTCATTTTACATTAAGGTTGACCAATTAAGCTTACGTTAATAATTTTTTTAAAAGAAGGAAACAAAAGAGCGATATCAGCGACACCTCCAGAGCCATTTAAAATTCTGACAGTGACTCCCTCTCTCCCCTTCCTTCCCTTCCCCTCTGCCGCCACTTCAATTGCTTTGGCCTCAGCGTGCATTCATCAGCTGCTGAATTAGAATTTGTTTCCTCACAAACCATTGATCATCGGCCTATTACCAGGCAAATGACAGTTAATTACCCACTACATTAACCACCGGGACCCGGGGACCGGCTCCGCGTGCCATCAGTCAACATGATGAATGTGGCAAGTTCAGTAATGCACGGCCGTTGCCTCGTCCGCCTGCCATGCTGAGAGCAACCCCAGGATCTCACTTCCAAGCACCCAGGGAAAATCTATGGCAATCTGCATAATTACAGGATCAGGGTTAATAACAGACAAATGATTTGTTGCGTCTCGAGCAGCGAAAGCCCAGCGCCAGGATGCTGGTAAGCTTTTAAAACCTCAGTGTTTAGTGAGAAAGTTCAGGAAGAGAAGGAGGGGCTGGCTGATAGAAAGTGGACAGGCCTGGCAGATGTGATCAGACTTCTGCACCCTTCAATTCGCACCCTCCCACAATGTGCGATTTCTGAAGATTAAGCAACACTCAGGGTAAAATTATTTCAATTAGGGCAACCGTGCTCTGGGAATTGGCTGCGGGATAAGATTTCCCTCCTTGAGTGCCTGCTTTTGGCTGGCTGCTGGCTGGATCAGTTTTAATCTGCACCTGGACTCTGATATCCTAATGATGAATTATGCGCCTCTCGCTTCTCCTGTTGCTGCTGTGGAATGGACAGCGCAGATTTCCACCTGACTGTCAGACAGATCTGAGCTGTTCAATAAAGACGGTGCAGAGCAAATTGTGTGTAGATGTGCTACGACATTTGCAGCATGATCCTAGTATTGTTACGTTTTAGTAAAAAACTTGCGTGGACTCCAATAACTGAAAAACAAATCTGACAAATTCAAAGCCTATGCATCCTGCTCTAATATTAAAAAAATATTGCCCTAAATAAAAAATAACATTACAATATTGACCAGTAATTGTATTATTCAAATGTATTAATTTAATGACCACTTTGTTGTCACTAAATGATACACTTATAACTCTGGACAACTTGGAGCTGCCCACTGGACCAACTGGTTGGTTTTGAGGCTATGATGTTATGGTTTGATGTAAATGAGGCTAAAAGAGAATGTAGACCAAGCAGGAAACCTGTGCTTCCACAAAAAAGAATTAAAATGTTTTTACTTTTTAAAAGCTCTTTTTATTAAAAATTTCAAAAACACAATACATCACTTTTTTTAATGTTGTAGTAATATTTGAATGCCATCAATGAAAACATTTTGGATGAGTGTATAGACATTGACGCTGCAGTGATCATCATTACATGAAAATCTTCTTCCCTTTAAAGCTACATTGAGTAGTCCATAGTCCACAGGCAGACGTCAGATGGAGCTAAACCCAGACTATAAGGTCTCCTAGATATAAACGATTACTACTCCTTGTACCCTATCAATTCCAAAAAATACAGATACTTTTAATAGACAACAACAGTTAATAATTAGTGCATGTGTGTCATTATTTAAAATAGTTATTCAAGAAGAATTGCTGGTGAGAGCACTGGTGCTATTTATCTCGTCTGGTTGACAACACTATACAAAGTTGCCAGGTAGTGGATTTGACTGTTTTTTCCAAAATACTTTCTTTATGTTCATTTATTTATATAATAGATTTTAATTTAATTTCAGATTTTTGTACCCTAAATGAAATGTGTGATCTAACAAAAGTGCCGATTGTTTCATTCGGGAAACGTTATCTTGTGGTTTTTGGAGGTTGTTTTAAGACTAAAATCAAATTTACATTTAGCCTTGATTGTTTTTCAAGCTTGTCAAAGCTATTGCTCATGCAGTAGGCTTCATCTCTTCCTCTGCCCATCTCACTGTTCTTTCTCTCTCTTGTATGTCAGCAGGCACGTTCCAGCAGGCCAGGCACAAGATTTAATCCATAGAAATGTGCTCACTAAAGAGGGTAATTGTTTCCCGACAGCAAAGGTTACCAGTTCTGTTTGCCTCTACAAGATAATTAATTGTAAACAGTTTTGTAAGAAGACGTAAGGTTTTGCAGGTTCGGAAAATGGCTGCATTATGAGTGAGATAACATAGACAAATAAATATTTGATAAGATGGTGGCTTAAATTGCCTGCTGAGAAATAAGCAAAGCCAAACATTTGCATTTCAGTGCAAAAGCACTGATGAAACTGAGAGAAATAACTGTACAGTTTTCCAATGTGTCACTCCTTCATTACTGAAACAAAGTTTTAAAAACGGCTCCACATCTAACCACACGGCTCAATCTAACCATCTCCGAGCTTGGCCATTCTGCTAACACAATTGGTAGTATTCTGTTTCAGGTTTAAAGAGGATGTAATGAAACTTTTCGACTCCTGCAGAGCCCAGATGTGCAGTTACAGATAGTGCCAACACACCTGCAAATCATGAGTGCCAGGGTGTGCTACACCAGGCCTGTAATTGTCTTCAGCAAATACGCCTTCTACCACGAGTCAGTGCTCTTCACAGCTAATTAAGCTCATCTAGACTGGAGGTGGCCATCCAAAAACATAATTTGTCCAGTCAACTGATCTCCAAATCGTTTCGTTTAAATGAAAACGCTAGTGTTGTGATCTTCAGTAGACGAAAACTAAATGATAAAGAGGAACGATGATGTATTGAATATAGGGTTTTCATATCAGTCTCACAATGCTAATTTTATGGGTTATAGATCTCAGGCAATCTTAGCACATTAAGTACTGCAAATCTTTTTACTGCACATTCTACTATTTTTGATCAGAACATTTAAAAACATTTTTGTGGATTATATATAAACACTAATTTAGCTTGTATATAAAACTATACATAAATATAATTCTCTTTTTTTCTTTTCATTTGTGACAAATCTTTCCTAGTGTCATACCATTTCTATAGCAAAAATATTTCGCTTAAGCATTTAACCACAGAACCCCTTCTGCTTTGACATCATCATCCCATGAAAATGTTCTTACTCTTAAAGCCACTTTAAGTGGAAATCAGAAGGTGTTAAGTCTGGACTAAAACAACACCCTGATCGCATTATCACTTGTACATTATAATTTCTCTCAGTGTTCTGAATTCTCTCAGATATGACGAATCCCTATCCGGCTTCCTCCTGCCATATTAACAACAGCAAATGCTCGTACATGTACATACCCAGCCGGATGACGAGTTTGACATGTCAGCTCTTGTGTGCTAATGTAGCTTGTGTGCTTTGAGTACCTTCAGTCTTGGGATTTTAATCGTTTTTTACTGGAGTCAAGGATTTTGCATGAATGAATAAATGGATTAATTAATAAGAAGAACACAAATGCCACTGATATAAGCTATTCAATCATTTTTGAATGGATATATGAATCATTTAATGACAGTGTAAGCTACTAGGAATACTACATATGACTATGATAGTCAAGGTCAATGATGAAAGAACATCACATCAGTCCCAACTACCAGCCAACTTTTAAGAATAAACCACACACACTAAAAAAAATAACTCTTCACACAGTAATTGCAAACATCATTACTATTCAGGTTTATAAAATTATGAAAAAAGTACTATCCTTGAGTAATTGACTAAAACCCTGATGCTTTAATTGTGCACTAAAAACACTCAACAAAGTGTTTATGCTTCTATTTGACAGATGGAGAAAGCAAGAGCCCATTCCGACCTCTTTAAATTTCCAGATGACGTGTGAAAAGCTCAAGTTAATTACAGCAAGTCAAGAACACACACATTTGCAAAAATGGACATTATTGCCTAAGTGCCCGGCATGGTAAGTGGATTGTAGCTGAGCGAGGTTAATGGTGGTCAAGCTTTTTTTCCAAGCACAACATAGCAATTACAAGGCGCAATAAAATACAAAACAAAGTAGCAAAAGGCGCTGTTATTTCTTTGTGTAAGAGCTTTTTATTGTCTTACTGTCGTCTTTGCAATAACCGACAATTTGTATGTAAATGGTGAATTAGTTGGAATAAGTTTCCATCGCAAATAGAAAATTCTGGTCAAATAAGCTTTGTTTAAAACTATTAATTGTTACATACTGCGATCAAACATGAGATTATAATCAGAACATTGTATCGGTTCCCGTTTTGCTGCTAAACTAGCCCAGTGAAGGTGATGTATTTCATATTCTGCCACCTCTATATCAGAACCAGTGTGTACTTTTTTCAGCATTCTGAGCTTTCTTAGATTTCTTAGTAGTTCATCTGTTAGATCGGACTACACAAGGAAGACTTCACTCCCCAGGTGCATCAATGAGCCTTGAGGACCTATGACATTGTTGCTGGTTTACCACAGTTCATTCCTTAAACCAATTTAAATAAAAATTGACCTTTGCAAAACAGGAACACAACACATGAGCATGTAGTATAGCATGACAATTTGACCCAGTCATGCTCACCAATTATCATCATCTGATCGTCAAATGATCTGCCACTTACACCAACCCCTCAATGATAAGATCCCCAGACTACCATACAGCTTCTGATGCTGTTGCAGATGTTCTCATTATGGAGAGACATTCTATGTGGCTTAATACGTTTTCCACCCCTCAAGTAGGCATCCAAATTCGATAAGATTTGTCAATCAGGTTGCATTTGCAGCACCAATACAATACCATAAATGTTTGTCCCCCAGAAAAAGCCAATAGAGTGTATTGGATGTTGAGCTTAATTTCTAATAGAGGATCATCATGAATAATAAACAGTTACCAACTGCACATTTGGACCGGCATGGCGCGGGTTCATATAAAGCCTGTCAGTTTAGCACTGTACCCCATTATCTCGTTGTAGTGCAGGTGGCATCAATCAGCCAGCAGAGGTCATAGCAGCATCAGTTATGAGGAATTCCTTCTAGCATCCCCCCTAATGGATAAGCCAATTAAAGTCGATGTAGGAACCCAGCCTGCTGACAGCAGAGAAAAGGTTGAAACTTTCTCCAGTGTATATAATATAAAGCAAATTACCTCAAATAATAGGAAGAGAAGTAAAAAAGGCTAATGCTATTTATATTGTTCAGTATAATGTAAAAGAGAATAGTAATGAATTATAATAAATTGATAAAACCCACATTGATAACATTGAATTGCAATATTAATATGATATGTAGGCATCCTCTCATGGTAACTGGTATTTTTTTAATCCAAAGGGTACTGTTTGACCTGTAAAAATGGGTTAAAACAACTTTAAAACTTTCAGTCAGCATCCTAGTTGTCCATTCACCTTACTGTGGCTTTTACTATTCACGTTGTTAAATGCATTTGTTCTGAATAATAATAATAATAAAAAAATAATAATAATAAAAAACACAATAAACGTTTTTAATTAGATGTGAATTTGAACACCTCCCACTTGTATTTGCAGACATAATGATTGAAGTGTTTAATCAATTCTAAAATACAGCCAGACATGTTATACTCCAAAACACCCACTGTTATTTCAAATAAAAAGATCCACCTTAATGTTCTTCAGACTAAAAGTAATTAGTCGAATGAAGATAAAGCCAAATGAACTCATGATCAATACACTTCCCCTTCCAGTGCTCATTTGAAAATCAAATTAATTACCCACACCCCCTGTTGGTATCAAAAGCCTGACCAGCTCTGTGCCAGAAACACACAGAGTAACGATGAACTGAGTGCGGCGGCTTCACTTCCCCGGGTGCGATGTCTCTTTATTATTCCAATGTGTGGCAGGGAGGAAAGAATCAGGGCAAATGATCTCGCTATCCATTCCTAACAATAGAGGAGTCTCTAATGAATGGACCAAAAGCAGCCAATTATTTTAATAAAAGCACACAAAAGCCTGAGGCCTGAATCCAAATAGCTGCTGCTGTTAGACTCTTAGACGAGCTGTGCGGCAGTAAATTTGATAAAAAATGATTCAACTGCTTTATTAAATAGTACCTTTTAATTTAAAGAAACCATTTGTATGTCTTGTTTCATGTTCTCTTGTAGTTAAGGTTTTCCACATATGTTTAATCTGCTTGAAGTGCTTGAAGTGGTACAGTTCCTTCCAGAAACAGCCCATCCCATTTATATATGAGATTAAGACTGCACTAAGAACGCACTCATAACAACCGGACTTCTTTTTTTTAGCATTTAGCAGACGTCTTTATCCAAATTGACTTACACTATTGTGACATTATACATTCTAAGTATTTGAGTATTTAAGACCTTGTTTAAGGGATACACATCTGTGTCCAGGCATTTGTGAGACTTTAACAATCAAACTTTTAAATACTAGTCTAATACCTTAAACACTTGGCTACGACTTTCTTAGGGATGTTGTTTAACCATTCTCTTTCATTCACTCTTAAAAGTAGCATTTCGCTTTTCGGCTGCTCCTGTTAAGGGTCGCCACAGCGGATTGTTGTCTGTATTATAAACTTGGCATAGTTTTATGCAAGATGCCCTTCCTGAACAAACCCTCCTTATTTACCTGGGCTTGGTACCAACATCACAATGCACCATTTTTTGCATCACGGTGGCTAGGTATCTATCGGGTGATAATATGTTACCATTTCACCTTGTTCCATACTTTTGGACTCTGGGAGGAAACTGGAGAACCCAGACGAAACCCACACAAATATGGAGAAAACATGCAAAATATGAACTGAAAGACTCTGGATTTTCCGACCTTGAGGATTGAACCCAGGACCTTCTAGTTGTGATATGGTCACGATATGTACAATGCAACTTATTTCCACTTCAAGAGCACATTGGCTTAGTTGGTAGAACTCAAAGCAAAAATGTCCTAGTTTCAGTTCCTCCAACAGTCTAAAGTGGACATGACCTGAAAATGCGCAATTGTCCATGACCTGTTTGACATCAAATGCTTGAACTGATAAATTTTAACTATCTAGGAATCAATATAACCCTAATGTAAAAATCACTTAAAAAACCTTAAATATATAAAATATTTGCAGTTTGCAAATATATAAAATATATACAGTTATAATTTTTTAATGCTACCTCTGTTAATTCTTGAAACAAAAACTTTAAAAGTAAACTATAAATGGCCGAATTAATACAGAGAGCAAATAGGCAGATGCTCAAGCTGAATTCTTCTTTGCATAGTTGTACTACAGTACTACTCAGCTACCAGCTGACACACACATACACCACCACACACACATACACACACACCTCCACATTGGTGATTCCTTTTGATTGCCTATTTAGCATTTCAGAGAGATTAAATGTGTATGGAAAAGTGGCGGAGATTTAGCACAATCAATGCTGCCGCAGAACCACCAACCACTACCTCGGCTACTACTCCCTCTCTTTCATTCATACACTTGCCCGCACGCACACACATACACACAAACACACATACACATAACAACACACAGGCAGCTGGATTAATCCCGTGCCCTTATTTCCCAGCAGTCAGATAGGTATTTAATGAAGAAGCAGACATGATTTGAAGACTGCATTGATTACTCACATCCCTATAACACCCCTTCCCCCACATCACCACACAGTACACATGTACACAGGATTAGCACTGGTGCACTGGCACCTATTCCAAAGCTGTAAGCATTTAACAAAAGTTGCACCTAGTGCAAACTTCAAATGCTTTGTGAATGGTTTAGAAATTATTTTTGTTTTAAAGTGATTTTTTTTTCACTTGCATTTTTGTACCATCTCTTGGCTTCCAATTTCAGTTCCATTTCAGAGGTTGAGGTTGAAAATACAGACAATAAAGTGCCAAGAATTTGAGAATAAATTCTGTCATCTAACTTTCACATCCAACGCAGTTCAATCATTGGAAATGCCAAACTATTTAGAATTCACAAACTGTGACAGAATGACAGACAGAGCAGGGAGATTAACAGACAAGCTAGAGATGACGTAGTTGACAGATATGTTTAGATTGGTAGGTCGTGTGCTTATTTATAATGGTAGAATATTTCCAATCACACCATCGAGAGTCTAAACTCCACCGTTCAAATCTTGGCATTGACTGTTGGTCAGTTGGCTGTACAACACAAGTGCATTGTAGTGCTGCAGTGTATTTGAAAAACCTGACTTAGGTCCTACAAGCATGTTCTTTACTTCTTTAATTTGTTGTGTGTATTCATTTTAGGGAATTACAATCTACTTATTTGAAAAATGAATTATAACATAAACTACCTTACTAATGTAAAGCACTTCTGAATGACTAAGTTATTTTGTAATTCACTAAATGTTGAAATTGTAAGGTTTTCCCATGATCACATTTTTGCATGTAAACCTGCTGAACAAGCTCATGTGTACTGCAGTTCTCCACACATACACTTAATTCCTTTTGATGATCTCTTTAGCAGTTTAGAGACATTTAAAATATAGAAAATGGCAGAACATTGCTACACAATTAATGCTCAAAGCTAGATAACTTGGCACCAACAAGAACAAAACTCCAAGCCTTCAGTAATTTCATCTTTTGTTCAATCCTGGGCCTGCTTTCCAAGATAGCTAAGGTACCAAGTTTGGAAGCCAGCTTCTGCTCCATTTTCATTTGACTGCAGATGAAACCAACTGTGCTATTATATAAATGGTGTGACTTTGCAAGTCAGCGTTCCACAATTTCAAATTACCTTCCATATGAATTTCCCTTAGCAACAACTGATAACGGCGACAAATTCCATTGAAATGACTTGGACATTAGACTGACTGCGATTGTATTACTGTTAAATGTATACCCATCAGAGTGTGACTTTTTCTGGATTTCCTTTCCTTATCTCTCAATCATTTCATTTCTAACCCCCGGTCTGATCAAGGAGAGCCAGATCACCACACACTACCTTAAAATGTATTGAATGTACAGCCTCTTCTTATCACATGCCAGTGCTGAGCTCCCACACCCCACACAGAGCTACGTTGTGTCAAGTGACTTGCCTGAACTCGGTCTCACAAAGAAGTCCAAGTGGCAGAAGAATGAAGACAGTGCATCCACCCTTGGCTGGCGAAAAGAAGAGGCCACAGACTGGACACTTGTTGGCTTTTTAATGAGCCATGTGATCGGAATAGATTGGGGAAAAAAACTTGGAATTAACTCTGTAGTGCATATCTGATTTACTATTGTAATAGTACTTCTATTTCATTATGAAGATGAACATAAGTTTTACAATTTTACAAGTTCACATTTCTGATTGGTCATATGTTTTATACCCAGTGCCCTTCCTAATGCATAATCCTTCTGATTATCCAGGCATATTACAATGATGTCATTCAGCAGATGCCTCTATTTAATGAATCACATTACTAATATCTAAGGGTTATCTAAGGGTTATCGTTCCAACAGCACCAACCTGACAAAGGTGGTTCATTAACTGGTGACTGTCAGATTTCTAATCCAGTGCCTTTCCCACTAGGCTACTATCCATATATATATGTTTGGGCCTGACACTACAACATACTCATCTGTTGATCACCTTAGTGTCTAAGGTGGCACCTGTAGCCAACCAAGTTCACACAATCAGCAGTGGGCCATTTAAAAAATCAATTGCTCCACCTTAACCCAAATACAGATTTCACCAATAAGGCAGAAAAACAACAGCAATTAAAGTAAATGTTTGATATTCCACCCGGCATTGTACATGTCAACAAGTCCACATTGCTTTGAAATAGTAGCTGATGACATCAGCATTCACACAGAAAGGTAAATGAGGTAGCTGTCGTGCGCAGGACATACTGTCAGCTAATGTAATAAAGCTATTAATTCCCTCACTAAGATGAGTCTGTTCGTGGCTATGTTTGGGCCACGGGCAAAGTCAGAGCAGCTCATTTTAATCACCTGTTTTTATGGCATCCATATGAATTAATCAGGTTGGTAAAATAACTGCATTTACATCTTATTCAACACAGTAATCACAGAGTGACCAGTAAATATGAACTGGTGTAACAGTTAGTTTTGACTATGCCAGACATTATGCTATAGATTTCTTCATCGTTGCATCAGGTTGAGATTTTAAAAAGTCTAACTTTAAAATTTCCACTTGCTTTTTATGTAACCTGTTGCCACCTTGGTAGAAATCTGATGTTTGGATATCAGCTCTGTTATGCTTAATACATGCAAGTGTACTTATTCTATATCTACAGTGAAATAACCCCATCCACAGCGGAGCAAGAAAGATCTCGTGGGCAGGCGTTGCTCGGCACATCTAGTGATGTCTTGCAGTTCCGCTAGGCCGCACACTAATTGAGAAGTCACTCATGGGTTTCGTTTGGCGAGGGGGAGGCTACACTTCACTCCCTATCCAAATCAAACTGGCGTAAATAGGCCTGACATAGACCAATCGCCATCTGGAGTTTTTTCCCTCCCTGAGCACATTGATAAGAGCTGTGGCCTTCACTTTTTGATCTGAGGTTTATTCATCTTCATAAAACACTCGTCATACATGAAGGTGAGGCCAGCAAACAACCACTCTCGTTTAGAACCTGTTATTGGCTAGTGGTGCAGATACATTGCTATCACTTGGTGTAGAATTGTGTGGGCTTTAGGGCTTTACCTGTCAGTGGTCATACTGTTCTGCTTGGTCTGTGTAAAGTTCCAATATTTGTTTATCATGCTACACTTGTCTACACTTGAAAGTCTGCAGTAAGTTCAACCCAATACAAAATAACCGTGGTCCGACTACTTTAAATGCTGTTGGTCAAAAGACAAAACTGAGGGCCATGTGGCAGTAAGTCCAAGCTCCCGTTTTTGTTCCATCCTCCAAGGAATGCATGTGTTCAATGGAAGCTGCATCCTGGTTCTGAGTATTCCCCAAATGAATGTGTTGCTTTATCTCAGGTGAGAGGAGTGTATGTTTTGGAAAGATGGAGTGGGTTGGAGGCTACGCTGCAAGCAATTTGGATGACTGTGGTTTGTCGAGCCAGGACGGCGGCGGGATTCCAAAGCTCCAAATCCAGAAACAAAAGCTGATCGCTTTCTGCCAAAGCTCTGGAGGCAGCGGGGGGCCTGCATGTCTACGCCTGTCAAACGGCACGGCTGGTTATCACACACTCACATGCCGGCAGAATGGAAACACCAGCCAAATACGTTTCACCATCCCCCTATACAATTACACAAGGCTGCAGCGAGCTTTTTAATAGCTGCCACTGATCTCTAATTAACACCGCCATCTCTGTACACAAAACCATACACACACCCCGCTTTCTAAATCTGAGAGGTACATGATATCCGATTTCTTTTTACAGAACTGTGATTTCTGAGCTGTCTTTAGTTTATTTAAAATACAAAACAACATTGAAGTACAGACGTACCATGTAGCTCAATGTCCCCAAAAATCCCTCCTGATTTTCTCCCGTATAAAATCACCCTGATTGCATTATGTTTCCTATCCACAATCCTTACCTACACTACAGGCACCAGACACACACACCCTCTGATGCATGTGCAGTACAGACTCAATATATTTACCAGCAATACATGACACCATAGCCCCCTGACCGGTCTTCAAATTTCTATGCTGGTTAGCAAGTTTGAATGTGGGAGTAGTGTTCCCACTCATTAAAAACACATAAACTATGAAAACTCAAAAAGCTGACCAATGTTCTGCTATGGACATAAGGAACTATCAACAGCAACATGTGTACATATGCAGATCAGCTTTGTTATGGAAAACTGCTCAAGTGCAATTAACTTATTCATTTGGACCTGGATTAAGCCCGAAAACCATCATTGTAGAGCCCTTGGGTGAGACTATTTGAT
This sequence comes from Ammoglanis amapaensis, assembly GCA_028566735.1. Taxonomy (NCBI): domain Eukaryota; kingdom Metazoa; phylum Chordata; class Actinopteri; order Siluriformes; family Trichomycteridae; genus Ammoglanis; species Ammoglanis amapaensis. The sequence goes on from JAOUQU010000011.1 coordinate 1,878,172, forward strand.
TGCTTGCACAGTTGTAAAAGTCATTCTGGATAAGAGTGATAAATGTCATGAATCCAAAATGTCATTTTTATTCCTAGATTTTCTGCACACAAGAACAGGCTAGAACTTAATCTGGAAAAGCCAGATCATAGTCAACTGAGAAGGACAGAGTGGCAAAAACCACTGGTAATATATGCATGGAAATGACCTGCAGCAATCCTAACAAAAGGAGGCTGGGAAAGGTCAAGCAGCCTCCAAACTGTTCTGGAGATTAATTAAAAAGACAAAGAAGACTGTAATTCCCATTTGGCTTGCCCCCTCTTCGTTTACGGAAGCTAGGCCTAGCTAATTCAAAAATGCACAAGACCCCCTTCCCAGAAGGTTGTCCGCCATCTTGCTGGCCCTTTGATGTCGATCCAGGCCATTTATTTAGGACATAAAGGTTAATCTCTGAGGAGTAAAGATATCAAATGATTTGGAAGCCAAGAGAAATTATTAAGAATGTCTGCAAGCGAATTTTGTCTGTCAAAAAGAAAACATAATCATACCTGGGAGTGCAGTCAGCAAGAGTTTGATTGAATTTTCTCATTAATATTGCTCCAGTTTTAGAAAATGAATATCTGTGTGCCACTAAAAACGGGGAAATCAAATCTGTGTAAAACGGGTAAATCAAATCCCTCTGTGTTAATACGTCTGAAATCTTTTGACATTCAGGGATTCATGTAGCAATCAAAAGAAAGTTCTTTATGGAGAAGCAATAATGCCTACTGATCATTCATCTCATCAGCCTATCATGAGCTTGCTTCTTGTAATGAGTGTGTTCAAAACAGGACAAAACGATTATAAAAACAGCCCTCAGTGGAGATTCTAGCCAGCCACTGAGATCCCAAAGTTCAAATCCCCTAGTCAGCAGGTCAGATTTATATATACACACATCAAACATAACTGCCCACTGACAAGTGAAGTGAATGACACCGATCAGCTCTTCATCAAAAAACCTGTTAGTGGGTAGCAAGTGACTATTTTAGTATTTATGAATGAGAGCTACTATGGTTGAAATTAATCTTAAATAATCAATTGGTTCTGACATGTAATGTCACAAAATACACAGTGAATACACATTTTATTTCATATAGGGTATCAAAAGAGAATCTACATGATCTTGAAAAAGTGGCCATGTTTTGTCTGATTGCTGTACAGACATGATCGATGATGTCTGGGTTTGGTTTGCTGAGACTCTTGTTCCGGCGGAGCCACATTGGTTTGTCAGAACAAGTAGTACAAACAATGGGTCACCAACTACATCTAGCAGACGCAGAGCACAGAAAGGTAATGAATAGCATTAATGGCTTTGCTTATGTTCACAGCCTTTGCCCAGTCAATACAAATCAAACCTTGGTGAATTGTATCCCTGTTTGACAAATAGCGGCAGTGTAATAGTTCTGATCAATATGCTAAAAACAACAAGCAATAGTAAGCTGCAGATAAACAGTTCCCTCCACTGCTGGGATGATAGAAGATAATACTACGCTCAGTAGATGTCAGACTTACTTCTTCCGATAGAATGCTGCTCTGATTTATCCACAAGGCTTTGAAAAGATAGTGCCACATTACCACCGTGTAAATCACTGTAATTTAAAGGAATTTATATACAGATATAGACAGATGAGCTAAAACATTAACTCCCTGTATCTCTGTGCTCTGAGCTACCAAAACACATCCGAAGTAGTCCTATCATATTTGCAACCATGCTTCACCTGGACGCTCTTTCTCTTCTCTATGAGCAGACCAGTCAACCTTTTTCTGCTGCCTAAATATCCAGTTTTGATGTTCACAAGCAACGAGTCTTGTATAACAAACCACCTGTCTGTAACTCATTGGTGAAACAGTGCTCACTCAATGCAAGTGGCTTGCCAAATGCTTGAAGATCAACAAGTCATATTTATTATGTCTGGGGTATAATATAACAATAAGAATACAAAAGACAGTCAAACAATATGGGACAAATTGGCCCAAAACCGAATAGTCATGACGGACTAAGAGCAAGGCATGTGTGCACACTGCCGCCTCCTAGTGTGTATTTACGTGTGTGTGTGTGTGTGTGTGTGTGTGTGTGTGTGTGTGTGTGTGTGTGTGTGTGTGTGTGAATTTGTGTTTCCCTGCACAGGTTGGGTTAGTGGCACAGTGGTGAAAAATATATACAACATAATAATATAATTGTGTGACGCTTGTAATGCTTCAAATACATAGTAATCAATGCATTATGCAAGCTGTCCCCATAAAATACAATGCAAGCCAATGTTACTTGTACATTGTTTGTATCCCGTTTTAAATCATCTTTAAAAAAATAAACATGAGGTGATGTGTCAGTCTAATGCCACGTACCATTACTGATGCTATTTCAGTAGTGCCACTGGCCTGGATTGTTCTCAAAAGGACTGCAAACAAATCGTTGTTATTTGATGAGGAATTGCTTAATAGTATGTCGTTTTGTTAATTTCTAAAATATGTCAACAGGTGTAGTGCAGAAACAGCCTCCAGGTAAAGAACAGTGTATTCCTTGCATGTGCTAGTGCATCTAGTATTCTAGAGTTCTAGACCCACTGATCAAGACAATACAAGACATGTTTAAAAGATCATACTCCGTGAGCTCTAATAATACAAAAGTGATAAGTATAGAATTTTTACATACTTTAGAATGACTCATTTATTAGGTTTTTTTCTAATTTTGGGAAGAAATCATTTAAGTTTTTAGGAATCTTGAAGACATTTGCAATCTGTAACAAGACTAATATGATAAATGTGTCAGTAAGGGAATTCAGTGCAACAGCACTGATCTCCAGCAATAAATCCATAGGCACTCTGTTTCCACCTCTGGACCAAATGAACCCCATCTTCAGCCCCTGGGTGGCCCTTTCTGATCAGCAGCAGGGTCAAAGTTGACATTTAATCTAGCCACAGACTCATGGAGTCTGTCCACGCATGGCACAGTCAGCCACACGACATTTCGCTTCCCATAAATCCACAAAACAAATAGGGAGAAAAAAAAAGCCACCCCCCACACACACATTTCTCAATTGCTCCCCTCCAGCATCACAGCTTCTTCTATGGCTTTCCTTGCCCAGCATGAGGATGTAACAGTAGCTGAAAAAGGTAGAGAAGATTACGCTTTTATATTCCTCTCCCAGATTAGATGGAAATCATAACACACACCAACTAAACAAACTCCGACCCCTCTGAAACCAATTTTATTTGAAGAGATTGGACTGATGTAGTTTGATGTCTATGTGGTACCGTTGGGGAAATTAAAGTGGGATTTGTAATGCATTCGAAAAGAAAGTACACAGGAGGAGAGGGGGGCATGAATAAATACCTGTCGTTATCCAGCCTCATCCAAATACACCCGAAACAGGTACAACTGCACATCGGGAATGTCATTAGTATTCACCCCCTGTTCCATTCTGTACCATAAATAAATGTCTCAATCTAGACTGTTGAGTCATATCATTATGAATATTGAGTGTGTAGCTCATGAAAGTAGTCACATTTCGTTATCTTGCCTGGTAGTTATATAAGGTATGGAAGCCAACCTCATCTAAATGATACTTGAAATATTTGTTGAAAGAGCATCACCAAAATTAAGTATCTTTGGACCTTTGGATATTTATTATTATTAATGATTATTGTAATAGCCTGTCCGGTCTAGTGTTTTTGATACAACGCAGATT
>JAOUQU010000011.1:1883037-1905702 GCA_028566735.1 Ammoglanis amapaensis
ATATATTAAAAGAAACTCTTTATACTTAATTTTAAACTATAAAATCTAAGACAGTAAATTAATAACTGACTTTGTTCTTAAGGTATTTTCCAGAAACTTTGCAACACTAAACTCTGATGATAGAAGTTGAAACAAGAGCAGAAAGAACTATAAGTTGGCAAAAAAGAATCACACTGCTCTAGTCTGGAAGATAGCTTCAAAGCACTGGTAAAAAAGGATGCTTAACATTGCCTGGTGGTGACATCTTAATTTTTCATGGCTGAAAACATGGGCGTCCACTGGTCCCCGTTCGCCCCATGCATTATTCCTGCCCTAAGCACTGATTCTCTGAGGAGGCGGATGTAGCAGAGGGGAGGGAGGGGGTTATTGTTTTACAAGACACCCAGCTGTGGCCTACTTGCCTCGCCCTAGGTTCTTTTCATGGAGTTGTCGTGGGTGACCCCCTCTGGCTGACAGTTATTAATACTAACGCGCAGTGGGGAATAGTTCACCTTGTGGCGATGGAGAGGCCGCTGCAACTCGCAGGCCGGCTCAATAGTCTCCGGGGGCAGGAATCATGCAGTGAACCACGGGCAACAAATAATACAGCTGCTGATGAGCTCGAAACAGAAATGCTGCTAGTGGAAAGATTTTCAGTTGTAGTGATCAGGTACCTCAAAAAAGCTCCAGGGTGTGAGTCTTTTGATTACCTACGTGTACATTCAGAAGGTAGTGTTTTGTTTACAGACCCTTAAAATCAGATTGTAATCACATACTAAAAGTGTTTAATGTTGTGTGAATGGTAATTTACTTACCACTCATGCTATAAGTAATCACTCAGCTGTTCTGCACATACTGTACAAATGCTCTTTAATCACCTTATCAAACAACCCAGACTCAAACCAACCATTACATTAGTTCCCAAATTACTTTTTCTTTTTATATGCACCTTTCATTTGGTTGGATCTGCTCTATCCCCAAAGAATGGAACTTAACATTCAGATTAATCAATCATCCTGCATTGAAATTCAAACTAGTCAGTTAGTGTGTGTTCTAACTTTATTAAGATATTAATTTCTTTAGCAAGATGAACCACACTAGCTCGTTTGTTGAATAAGGCCACACCGTTCAGCACTGCCAATTTACATAGATGCCCCCCCAAACATACCTAATATATAGCCAATCGAGTCTGTGTAGGTGTAGACACCTACCAGGCTAACAGCACAGTCAACATTATAATCAAAATCTCAACAATGGGTGTGCTAGTGTAAAAGACTGCTTAGCAACAAATAATTAAAATTAGTTAGTTTAGTTTTTAAGCAAAAGCTTAGTTTTGCCATGTCTATCTAGAAAAAAAATGTTTAAAACGTATCAAGTCTTTGTAAACTCTAACTCTACATTTGATTGAGCATGGTATTTTCTTTAAACCAAACATTTCCTTACTACGCATAAGAAAGTACTCCCTCCAGAAATTGCTAGATACTCTTTATGGAGAACACAAATTTGCTGTTGATGGAGATCACAAAAGTATAACTAGGCTACTTAGGGGGGAAATGCATTGACAAGGACCCTTAAGGAGTGTCGGTGAGGATGTAGGCTTAGAATTAAAGAACAAGAGGCAATACAGGGCTTTCTAATGAGACAGACAGGATAAGTTGGTAAAGAGTCTGGTGCTGGAGGCCCATTAAAATCTCCAGCAGGAGAAGCCTTTATATACACTGAGTGTTCTATTGAAACAAGTGCTGCGATGTCTGAGGGTTATCCTCGGCTAAAAAGCACTGCACAGCCACCGAATCCTCACCTCAAGTACTTCTCAACCCTCTAGACTAAAGGCTATTTCTAATAGAAAATCCTCTCCAAAAGGATCTACCTCCTTAAAGCCAATGAAAGGTACTCTGTTCAAACTCATATCTGTACTAGGTGATTAAAGCAATGATAAGAGATCAACAAACATTTTTTCTTTTCTTTTACTGACCTGAAGTTTTGACAACTCACAGTAAAATGTGTTTTCATGTGTCTCATTAGCTTAGCTCATTGCAAGCTGGGTACAAATCCCGTTTGTAATTTGAATATTTTATGTGTTGCAATAACTGGAGGCAATCAGAAGGAAAAAAACAGTATAACATAAAATATTTCTCTCTGGTAGCTCATGAAAATAAGTCAGCAAATGCCATGCAAACAGGGAAAAAAACAGTTTTATTCTTTTGATCTGCTTACTTTCCGAATAAGATATACACTAAAAGCACTGAGCCTAATAAGTAGCTAAATATTTTCGGCTAGAATAAAATAATTCAGGTAGTATCACTATATGAGTTTTGTTACTCATTGTTTGCACCACTTTTATTTAATACTGATTTCTTGTAACGTGACCTCACTTAAACAAAAAATCTGTGAAACTCAACACACTTTGTAACATTAAAAGCTCCCTTATTTGTACCTTTACATTACTGTTTACACATTTACATAGGCTATTGGTTAATTGATTCATTACGATGTATATCTTTACATAGGTAATCGGTCAATTAATAATCCATTCGTTATTATATACCTTCATATAGGCTATTGGTTAGTTAATTATTATTTATTTAACTTTACATTGGCTATTGGTTAGGTGACCCAAGATAAAGTGCCGTCTGTTCAACAGTGTAGTTTGAGAACACCATATGAACTGGCCATTAGAAGATCTGGCCTCAATCTTTCAGCTAGCCTCAGAGGAACCGGGGGAGAGATCATGACAAACTGTGTCCGGCTCCATGGTTCTAATCCCCATGGAAAAAGCCCACGCTAACCTTTCTTTGATGACACTGCTGCACGGTGTCATCAGCAACTTATTAATGAGCTAATATGTGAATTGTTATATAGTGATTAATTCAACCATTAATTTGACCAAGCTCATAGAAGTCCTACATTCCTTCTTTGGAACTGTGCCATGCAAAATGCTAAACAGACTGGTTTAAAAAGGAACAAAAAAACAGCTGAACACCTGCACAATATAATGAACCATAATGAAATGTCTTGAAATGATGGTCCTTCTGTGTTGGTACATTCTGCTTTGATGAGTTATGTTGCATGTGAAAATAAATCTTAGTATTTGCCCTATTTATTCATATAGTTTTTCTTACTTTTCCCTCCTGGTGATATCCAGGGCACCAATCTATCACAGGGCAGCACACACTCATATCGTCACTTACTTACCCCCAGGGGCAATTTAGACCGGCCAATTTATCTTGGCATGTTTGTGAACATTGGGAGAAAAACTGGAAAACCTCAATGGCAAACAACACAAATATGAGCCTAACATTAAGCAATAAGTGTGACTTAAACCCTGGACCTCAGCACTAATGTTGGTGTATGGAACCATCTTTTATACCAGGAATAACACTGGGAACAATACGACCACTAACAGGTGCATTGAGGGTAAGCAAGTTCTCAAAGATATTGATAGAGGCAAGAGTGTAAGGACTATGGTGGGTCACAGCATCTTTTAAACTGCAGGTCCAGTATGCAGTGGTCAGTATTCATCAAGATTAGTCTTAGGCGGCAACAGTAGAAAAGAAACATGTGTAGTGAAGGTTGGCTGGTGTGAACAGACTACTGAAATGTTACTACTGAAACATTAAAAGTTAATGTTCTGATAGAAAGGTGTCAAAATACAGTTTGTTTCACATGGTCAGTTTAACCATGCCAACCAAACACAGACAGGTGACAACAATGCTTCCGGTCCTGAGCAACCAACAATTTAAGCAACAAGATGAACTTAGGGTAACAAATTCTTACAAATTCTGTGCCTGGACCAGTACTAAAAACGTTGTTGGTTTATGCTCTAAAATTAATTGTAAAATGCAATTTGGTTTGTCTTTGCCAAATGTCATGAATGCAATGTCTGTGGCTTTGGAACATTATTTTTAAACAAGTTTAAAAAGTTAAAGTTTCTTTAATATAACAGTTTATTGCTCACCATGAAATCTCTTTTGTGTGTTTGTGGAGATTTCCCATAGCATAAATCACACACTAAAAAATAATAATCAGCACCATAGATATGTAAAACATGCTTCTGTCTAGTTCTCCACTTTTCAGATAAGCTAAAAACTAAACCCTAAAACACCTAAATAATCTTCTGTAAAACTGACAAACATTTCAGCAAACAGCTCTGCTTGTGACCTAGTTGATGCACACACATAAATAAAACTTAAAAGATACATTTTCCTGGTCCATTTCCATGTGTTTATACAGTACATAGCGGTGGACATGGTGCACAACATTGCTTTTAAATAAGTGAGAGAGGACTAGGAGTTATTACAACTGAACCAAGCTTCACATGTTGGTTATCTTTTACTGATAGCATGCGTCTGAAATAGTAATAAATCCAGTCATGTCGACCGTTCTGTGAGTTTGCATGCATTTACAATCTTAGTGAAACCACTGTAGAGGAAAATTGAAGTAGGATTAAGCCAAAAAAGAATGAATATATAGATAAATAAATAAGCGGTCTCCCAATGCTGTCTTTAAAATGGATGTCTGAAATTTACAGTTTTCCATTAGCCGATGTCTAACAGCCCCCAACCCCCTTGCATCCTGGACTTGTCGGATTGCTTCCCTGTCTGTAGCTGCTCTCTATGTGCCGCATGATTTTTTTTTTGGCCACCTTGTCAACTAAAATGTTTTGGTCAACCCATTTTATGTCTGAGGCATTTTACCTTATCACTGTTCTGAAAGGCAGACACACCATTGAAAACACTGCTTGTCGCTGCTAGGCTCTATCATTATTGATGTAAACAAAGTATCAACCAATGGGCAATGCTGCAAGGAAGAACCCAGATTTAAAAAATTGGTAAACATACCAGATCAAATTAAATAGAAAGCATTAGCAAAAAAGTCTACAGAAAATAATTTTTCTTATCCAAACCAATTTGTCTCTAGTTTGGTCTCAATTTGTCTTCTAGATTTGATAGTGTCCTTGTCAATGCTGGGAGCACGAGGTGAGGAAGACGGTCTGTCTCATGAAGACTTGCAGTGTTCCCAAAGCATGAACTGTAAAACGGGACATGGACCATTACATGAAGAGACTTCATGTGCAACTAGACTATTCTTTCCTCAAAGACAAAATTTAAAAAACTTCCGGAGCCCTGTAAAATGACCTACAGCTCCATGCGACGGGACCTCTTATCACAGTACACAATCAACTGAACACTCTGATATTGGTGACAGTTCTGATATTGGTGCTCCTGCACACTAAGCAAATGTTTCAGTGATGCTATAGAGAGGCATATCCGTGGGTCTAGTGCTTGTCAGTGGTAACCTGAATGCTGTACTGGAATCAAATCTTCAGAATCATCGCTAGACAGTCCTGGTTTTTTTCTGGTTAATAATTGTAAAAGCATTGGTGTCATTGATTCCACATCATGCCATGATGTGTTCAAGACATCATTCCAACTCTGAACCTATGGGATGTTATGTATCACTGTATGTATCACTGTAAAAGAGCTAATGCCCTGAACCTATGTATCTAGGTCGAGAAAGAGATCTGCTAGGGCATCATCTACCTTTTTATCAGGAGCATGTCCAAATGTTGTCGGGAGTGATTACATGCTTTAAGTTATCATGGCTAGATTTATGCAAATTCAATAAGCATCTGATTTAAATTCTTTACTTTCATTTTTTGAGTGATTTTGTCTCGTTATGTCATTTTGTTCTTACCAAACTGCATAATTTATATTACTAAAGATTTTAAACCTGAAACTTTGGCTCATCGAGATCCGATGTGTGATATAAGTGTTTCATAATGCAGCAAAAGAATGAAACTTAGTGCGATACCAATAATTACCTTCTCAGTGCACTGAATATAAATTGAGTCATATTCTCTGCCCACTGACAGTCAACTGTTAAAGCCTGTAGTCTGTTTGATAATACAATATGCAGCCAAAGAATCAGGTCTCAGAAAGCATGAATTTTGTTCCCGTCCTTATTTAATTTGTTTTTGTGCACGTGTGCGATAGGGATTATTATTTCTCAGCTGGTGGGATCGCATTGCTCTTGGTCGCTCATGGTTGTAGACCCCTGAAGAATTCTATTAACCCTGGTTATGTCAGCCTTAATAACATGCCACCCTGCTAAACAGGACCGGATTGATTCAGTGAAAGGGGGAAGGGGTGCCTATGTATAATAAATCCAAGCATAATTCACTTTTAAATAGGACGCTGAAACTGAACAAAGAAAGCGAGAGAAGGACCGGGTCTTTCTTTATCTGCTTCTAGCTGCAGTTCTACTTAAGGAAATGAGGACGAGTATTACCAGACTGATGTTTGATAGGTTGATTTGTAAGCAGACTCAGTTTTTTCTTTGTGATTCAATCGTGACGTCAAAAGCAAGGACATCTTTCTTTAAAGTTACTATGATCTCTTATTACATTACAAATATGTTTTGAGAACTATTTTCACCCACACATTGGGTGATTTTCACCCACACATTTTTTGTCATGTGATTTTTATTGTGTGTCTGCTCTACGAGTTGCATGGGAATTTGGGGAACTTTATGGTGCTCATTGATGTCATTAATGGTTTGGTTGATTCCCTCCAATCAATGCTTTTTTTAGAGACATGGGTTTAAGTGATTTTCACCCGACATTGTGTGTTTAAAGGCGCTTAATACCAGATTAAATATACGAAATAAACATATAATAAAAATACCAGATAAATATATGAAATAAATCTTCTGTAACGTCAGCACATTATCTAAATACTTATTCACACCTTAACCTCGTGTGTCTGGTTTGGATATGCGAAGTATGCAAGCTCTTTATAAACAGGAATATAAGAAGATGAATCAAACCAGGCCTTTGGAGCTAATAGGACAGCCGTTGCATGGTAGTTAGTGAACTGGCCTTGTGATCGGAAGGTTGCCGGATCAATTCAAGTGTCAACAGTGACTTCAACATGACTGAAGTGCCCTTGAGCATGGCAATTGAAGCCTTAACTGCTCCCCGGGTGCTGTGACTAGGTCTGCTCACCACACCAGGTACATGTGGTAACTGCTGGCCTCAAGTGTGTGTTCACTGGTTTATGTTAATGTGTGATTCTCTGCACGAATTGAATTCGAAGTAATCCTAAATGTGTAAAAATTACAGTGTTGAAAAAAGGTTTATAAATTCTAAAAATTCTAATATGGATTAAGGTTTGAATCTTAGCGGTGGGGGGCTACATAATGCTGCTAAATACACTGTTTATTTATCATGAGGTTGAAGAAAAGGACCAAAACAAAAAAAGGAAAACATTGATTATGCAGACATTTGTTTTGTGTTTTTAATTAAAATACATGCATTTAAATACTTGGCTTGTACATCATATTAGCAGACAGTATAATCTGTACAAATGTCAAAGCCAATAACTGGGCCACCTCAGGCTACTTACAGTTAGGTCAAACTATGATGAAGTGTTTGTATACAAATAAGGTCATATCGGTCTGTGGTAAAGATACAGTAGTGCTCGACACAAGTACAGAGAACCAAGGTGGACCACCTTGGTCCTCCTATCACATGGGAAAATATACAGGATTTGGGATGGACCTTGACTCAATGCTCTAGTCTCTGCGGACCAGCATGCTAATTGGATCGAACGAGTAAATTCCTTCAAATGAGAATCACCAGCAGTTTATTGGCTCGTAAAGACCCTTTTTTCAATGACGAGAACAGCATATGCAAAGGCACGAGAGGCTCCCCAGAATATCAATGTGGAGAGTAATCAAGACTAGAAATTGGCTTCAGTACGGTGTTCAGAATCACAAGACAGAGCACTTTTGTGTTGGTATTGAATGCAGACATGAGGACCAACTTTTTCAGTCTGAAGATCTACTGGATTGATTTGAAACGTCAATTTAGAGGCAAAGTCTTGTTTTATCTAATAAAGCAAAGCATTTATTTCCAAGTAGAATATTTTCTCAATAAGCTTAGCATGATTAACATGTATGTTTTTTTGGGTGCTGTTTTATTCATTAGGCACCAAATAAACCAAAAGGTATTGATGTATCTTATGGTATCATTGATTGGTAAAACAATTGCAAATGCCTCTATTCATAGCCAAATGTAACATGTACTTATTCTGTAGGCAACCTGTTTATTTTGCTCTAGCAAATGCATAATAAAGTGTGCAAATAAAGTGTTTATTTCTTATTTTTCATACTTACTTCTGAAATAAACTACTCAACGCATATGCCAGATATGTTTAAGAAAATGTAATTCCTATGTTGTATATAGGATTACTCTGGTACGCTGTATAACATGAACACGTTTATGGCCAACAGTGGCGACTCAGCAGATCTGGTGCTTGAATCACTGTCCAGTATCTAGTCTAGGTGATACTACTGTAGGATTTAAAATAGATAATGTAAAAATAAGTGCCAATTCAATTTGAAGAGTATTTGAAAGGTCTAGCACTGTATTTAGTTGTGAAGCTGGCTTAAGTTTTTAGGTATGTTTCGGTAAGGGTTCTTTCTGTTGTCATTGCACACCAAAAATGTTCATGAACCTTGCTGTGTAAACAGTAATGCTAAAACAGATACGGTTGCAACAATTGTGTATCATGCAACACAACAGAAGCATCGCAACTAAAAATAGAATATACAGAATACATTACATTCAGATTGAACGTGTTTTAAAAGTTAGTTGCAGGTGGCGTGGTGGAGGCTCTTACCGAAGATAATCCCGCCGACATAAGATAAGGTTGGCCTTTGTGTACAGCGTGGAGCCGACCTCACCCAAGCGGCAGTCACAGCATGCGCACTTTAGGCAGTCCTCATGCCAATACTTGTCTAAGGCCTTAAGTAGGTAGCGGTCCTTGATCTTCCGGTTGCAGCCGGCACAGCCCTTTGGCTTGGTGTCCGGCTGGACGGAAAGCATTTGTATACCTGCCATGGAAAATGAGAGGTAGAAAAAAATATAAGACAATATAAGATAATTAAATAAATGCACAACAAAATTGTTAACTAACAAATTAAGAAATTACAATAAACATTTAAAATGTAAGCATATGGTTACTGTCTATAACAAGCCAAATCTATTTACAGCTGCTGGATTTTATACCTCGCTCTTTTTTTCTTTTCTCTAACCCCCTTTGCTAAAAGAAGGTCCAGGAAAAGCTTTGCCCACAGATCGACCATTGTATGGCCCCTATTTAGGCTGTGAAAGGGCTTTGTCAAGTAGAAAGGGAACAATGTGGGCTCATGCAAACGGCCCATAATTAGTATTCTACTTCCATGCAGAGAGGAGTGAGCTCAACCCCACGTCGGCACTCCTGTTCCCCTTTTGTGCTTCTCTAATAGTTTGTGTCGTCCATTAGAAGCGTGCCCGATTCCAGCCTGTTGTGCTGACGCCAAAATGGTCTGCATCACCCACCTGCCGCAAAGAGCCAAAACTTAAAGTGACGCAGAGTGCAACCAAGTGGAAACATGACATAGGTGTTTGCTATTACACAATATGGGTCATTAGGTGCCAGTGAAAACCATATTTGTTTTTGTTTTTTTATTCTGGTTACACCAAAACTCTCACATTTTTGATGATTGTTTCATTTATAACAAACAGTACTGAAATACACACACACTAACCCTACCCAAACTCCATACTCATTTAATTCTTGATCCTGGTATATCTGAACCTGATACACTAAATGTATACAACTTTTAATAATTCTATCAATTAATTTCTATACAAAAATATGAATTTTCTGAGGTGCTATTGTGAATTTACAATTCACAAATATACAGCATATTAAAAATCAATCAGTTATTAACATATAAAAAATAAACATATACCTTTTAGAAAGTTGCATAAACCTTAGCAATCACATTTGCATAAAAACAGGTGAATTACGTTAAATATAAAAATATGATGCATGATTCATCACCTCATGGTTGATAATTACAACACACATGGCATACAAAAGGTATTTTATTGTATTTTTATCTGAAACAACTCATGGTACTTAACAGTATTTGGATTAAATAGGTACAGGTTAAGAGCCTTGCTAAAGGACCTAACAGTCATAACCGGGCAGTAGTTGTCCTGTATCTTAACTTATCTAGAGAAAACAATTTGACAAAATTACTGTGGAGTTCAGTTATCAAGGTATTAAGATCATGTTCATGAGATGTTCATGAGTTAAATACAGTGCTTATAATGCCCCACATCATACCAGGAACATGCTGATGAGCTGAATTTACTTTGGTCTCACCAGTTAAAAGATCTGAATCTAATATCAGCACCATTGGGACAAATGTAAACGGGAAGTCATCATAATCTATAAATGTGTCATTGTTGGCCATGTATTATCCCAATAATGGTCTAGGTGGCAAAACGTTGAACCAATACCAGACTAGACTCTTTATGAATACAAGTTTATGGGCTGTAAAGCTTAAATCTTATACTACCATCATTACAAATTGTTTACTTCATGATCCATAGTGACATAAACAAATACAGCATTTCACATGAAACTGAATTGTTTTGATTTGGTTATTTTAGCCTAGTAGATAAGATAATAGACTAATAATCAGAAGTTTACTGGTTTATATCAGCTATATATGTTTATATATGTTTAACTAAACTAGTCCATTTTGTTTGTGAGAACATTATTCTGTCCAGTTTTCTTAATGTTCTCCAAATGCATTTTCCCCATAAGGTTATGAAACCATTTTTAGGAATGTTACATTAAAATAAGAACATTTTAAACGAACTTTAGTTTGCAAAAGATAAAAGAATGTTCACATTATGTTACACTTAAATAAACATTTCAGACTAGCATTGTTAGAATTTTATCAATGTAACATAACGTTTCTAGGCTGTTATAGTGAGAACTTTTGCTCATAACATTAGGAAAACTTACTTTACACAACAATAGTAAAAAGTTGTGGGAACGTTTCCTGTTAGCTGGGACGTCCCACCGCTGCCTGGTTGACAATGTTTGGCCTCCTAAACCAGTTTGTTAACCTGTATAATGTAACTGCAACGGAAGTTGTTTTACATACATGTACAGCCAAAAAACGTAAATGCAATAGTTATTGACACTAAGTAAAAACAAGCTTTTCATATTATCTTATGAAAGTATAAGATTTGTTGTTACTCAATAAAGGCTATAGTGTTTCTGGTAGGCTATGAGATTACAGGTTTGATCTGGTCACTAGGATGTATGTGGATGTTGTTACTGTATTTGCATAAATACTAAAAAGATGTAAAGATTGATCATGTTACTACAACATTACTACTTTGTGCTTCTCTGTAGCATTTAAGCGACCAGTGGCACTCAAGTAAATCATGTTCTAACTCATGTAGTCTAATTTAAACAAAAGCTATAGACTACTATAGCTACAGTTTTAGGTACTGGGTGTTTAAATAGATTGAAACTAGAAGAACATCTTTTAATCTGCACTTAAACTGAGCTGCACTATAGGTACCGATGCGTGTCACCCCCAAGCGGAGCAAAGTTTCTCCGGAGCCTCGAGCACGTTTCGAGCTACTAACCAAATCAAACCGAAAGGATGGATGTCTTCCGCCCGCTACACGGAGTTTGTTCGATTCATTAATTGTAAATCTTAGTCAATGATGAACAATAGGTTGCTTTGACGCATTAAAAACGTGCTCGTGTCGAGTAAGATTCGCCCAACGCTTCCAGACTGTATTCGAATAGAAAACGAACAGTGTCGGGCTCCATACCGGCCTCGTGGATGCTGATCTCACCCGTTTATCAGTTTAATTACTGTTGCCATGGCAGCTGAGCTCACAAAAGGCCAACATATAGGAAACAAGCGAGTCTGAGATGAAACAGAAACTGCTGCATGATGGTTTAACTCCGAAACCTGAACATGACCTGGACCCACACTGCAACGCGTAGGCTGTATACATGACCCGACACGAAATACCGTAAGACAACAAATGAAACCGCGACACGCGTGGACTACATGGTTCACGCCGCGCGTCGTTCTAAACAACGGCACACGAACAAAAATCGAAAAGCAGCCGATAAAAACCATCTTACCGAAACTTTTCTCTCTTTTCTGCATTGGTCCTGAACACACCACCATGCGACTCCTCTTCCTCGGTGAATCGAGCGGCTTTGCGGAGCACCGGGGCTTTTGTTAAATGAAGAGCGAATCCACGCCGCGCGGTCGAAAACGACGAACGAGACGGCGCACGAACCTACACGCGGTCGGTTCACAGCGGACTCGGGGATGAACGAAACGAGGCGGGACGTCGGCGGAGGCGCGAGGAGCAGCAGTAACGGAGGAGGAGGAGAAGCAGAATGACAGTGGACGACGACAAAAGGCGCACTCCTGTTCACCCCTCCGCTCAGTAGCGCTCCCCTCCGCTCACTCATCCCCTAATCGGTCCGGGGGTGGGCGCCCGCTCACACTGCACTAACAGCTCCGCTCCTTTTAACACCAACCGAGACCGCGGACGCCTTGTTCCAGATACCTGTTCTAGATACCTGTCTTTGAAGGGGAGCTTCTTTTATTTAGGAACATTCCCCTACACTACAGAGCAGCTGCGATTACAAGTCTATAACAAGACTTGTCAAAGTCCAGCGAATCCAACTCATACGTCCAGCTTTCATTTGTTGTCGGTCTATTAAACACACCGAGCAATAAAACACGACCACCTTTATATTACTGAACATGTCTGGACATGTCTGAACACATACGTTCATGTATGATTAGTGACAAGCTCGAAATGTATTTACACTGCCCCAGAAAGGACCCAGATTCTGCTTCCCTGTGGGAATAACACTTATTGTAAAGACTCAGAAGTTTAATTCTTTTATAATTACTCTATCCCACACTGTTAGTGAATGAGCTGGACTATTATACAGAACAGTGTCGGTTAGAAAACAAATAGTCAGCTTAATTTATGGATTGAATGAAAAACGTGCTGGCTATGAATCTGAATCTGTTTGAATGTGTGTGAAAAGGTTTACAATCAAGCAAGCATTGTAGTAGCAAGGGCGTAAAAGGTTAACAAACCATACATGGAAAAACTATAATTCATGCCAAATATTTAGTTCATGCATCATGTCACTAAGCTGATTGTATTCATTCGGCAAAAATCTTCACGCTACATACTTGTGATCACTTTGTGAGCATCTTTTCAACATTTTTCGCACAAACATTTAGGTCAATCTATTCTTTCTATACGTGTGTAACATTCATGCATAATGTCTGGTTACTTACCTTTGATAGTAATAACAATGAAAATAAAAAAATAAAATGTTCCACCCTGGCAAGTGGTTTCCATAATTTGTTCATTTGTGTACCACAGATAGGTGGGAATTCCAGAGTAGACAAAGTCCTGTGCTTTTACAGCAGTAGCATGTAAGTGAGAACAAGCTTACGTGTCAACAAACATAAAGATATAGCCTTTTACCTTACATAGAAGTCACCTCGGGACATAAATATTTTTTAATTGTTTAGCAGGCTGAACGAAGTGAAATCAGTTTAAAATGAAATGCACTTAAATCAAAGTCTTAATATTTTGAAGTTGGATTTACACCTATTCAAATATAACACTAAAAAGTTTCAAATAACATTATATTTCCTGTAATAAATACACATATTGTGCACAAGATGTGTTAGAACTACCAAAAAACTAGAACTGTTAAAAATCCAACATGTCATTTAAGCAGTGATGCCATGAAACTTTACTAATCAATGTTTAGACGCAATTCGGAAATAATTTTTTATAGAATCCAAATGTTGTATATAATGCTGGAAAAAATGTAAATAATTTTTCGTGTGCCAATCAATGCATGCAGACAACTTTCATAACATAATTAAACCAATAGACTAAATTAGCCGCAGATTATTAATGCAACTTTTTATACTAAATACAAATACACTCATCTTACCAAAGTTGTTAGACAGGCTGAACTTCAATGCAAGGTGCACACTCCCACTTTTTATTCCTTAGATCGCAAAAACTTAGATTGCAGTGCAAAAGCACGATCTACAGCTCGAAAATAACAAGGTCCTGCCGGATCGAGCTAAAATCTACAGGTGTTTTCACACGACTGAGAACAGAGAAAAAGCTCAGAACATTTTCCTCAGCAGCGAGAAGACGAGATTAGCAAAGTCTGGCTCCGTGATCTGATAAAGCCGGTCTCATTCCGGTAACACACCGCCCGAAGAGGGAAGAACATCTTTAGTTTAATCACAGACATAAGGAGAAGTGATGCATGCTCCCGAGAAGAAATTTGCCCTCTCTTCACTGAATACACACACATGTGAGTTCTGCCACGGCCTTCATGCTTAACGCTAATTGATATAATGAAAGCTTCAGTACTGTATAACTGCTGGTAGTTGGTTTTTTAAATTTTTAGATGGTTTAATTGCAGTTTGATTGCAGTCAATTGCAAATTTCAGACAACCGTTTTGTACATGCAGCATGGCACATCACAAATTAAATACTGGTCACAAAAACACATTAGCTAGATCAAGCTGGTTACTTTAATTGGTTTCAATGCTGCCATGACTTTCTGAATTCTGGGGCTTTAAAGACAGAATTTGAAATTTTCTGAGGTTACACACAATAAATGACACATCTCTTTTACCTATCTATTTATCTCTCACACAAACATACATAAGCACATACATACATACAACTTGATCTAAATACTTAGATAGACCAAAATATTAATTTCATATACATACATACATACAAACAAACACACACACACGCACGCACGCACGCACGCACGCACGCACGCACGCACGCACACACACACACGGACTTACACATGCATTATCCATATCATCTTCAATAACTAATGTAGACTGCTCAGTGTCATGATAGGTCAGACGTGTATACAAAGTGCAAAATACAGTGTACGCCCTAAACCAGTCCACTTAATCAGTGTAAGGGGCAATTGAAACAAGGCAAATGAATACACATCACGAATCACGAAGGCCGTAACTAAATGTAAGATTTCCTGAAGTAAACATTTTAGCAAAGTATCTGAATGCTAATCATTATTAATTTTGATCTAATAATTCATGGTATTGAATAGAACATCTAAAAAGGTTTACACAGTCTTACTGTCTGTCCTGTCTATCAAATTGAAGACACATTATCACATTTGCTCCACTCTATATAATGTTTTACCGCTCACAAACATATTGCAAGTCTTGCTATAATATATATGATTGTTTTTTATAGTTTGTCATATTGATATTCATTTAATAATTATTTATTAACACATCATGACCTGAATTTCAAACAAGCTAGAGATGTGAAGGTTGAATTCCATTGCACTGCACATCTATATGTGTGTATATGACAAATAAAGAACATTGTAAATCTTCGATATTGACAAAATTCATTTCTCTCAATGGGAAGCACAGTGTTAGTTCAGCTCCTAAAATCCTGCATGTTTTTGGAAGTAAAAGCAAACTCAGGGTTGCTGGTGCTCAGAATAGCTGGTCTTAAAAAACGCTGTTTAAGATGACACAGTGCCTCAGCAGGTACAATCAGTACAGGAAAATGATCTTCAGGCCAGAATAAATAAAAGTTAAAAACTATTAATGAAAACTTACGACACTCTAATAACATGCAAAAAACACATCTTTAGTAAAAAAAAGTGTGTGATTATATATGCTGCTCATATCTTTCGTCAGATTTATAAAGCTATTATAAACCCATTTGTTACACCTGTGCACTCCAATTAGTGCTTTTTGATGCCAACACTGCCATGAAGAATGATGCACTCCTCGTAACATACACACACTCACATAATACACAATTAGCTTTTTATTTTTAGCAATGGGCCAAAAGTTTTGGGATATATCTCTCTCTGGAAAAGATGGTGTCAGACTTAGTGTAGTCAATTGTTAGCATTGCGGCCTCTTGCCAATCACCGTGCCTAAAACGCAGCTGTAATGAGATGGGTCATAAAAATGCTTCTCGCCACCATTATGAGTGATGAGATGCATTAAAGCTGACAGGGTATATGACCTGCCAGTAATTAGGTTTTTGTCATGGATTGAATTATTTCAGAGCCAAGCTATCTGCGTAATCATGCTACTCGCGTAAAAGAGAAGGGAGGGGAGGAGCAGAGTAGGTGGCGGGCACTAACCTGTTCTTTCTTTTTTTATTCCTCGCCTCTACATTATACATCACATTACCACACCAATTATTCACAAAAGATATTTAAATGATTAAGGATAATTTAGAGTGGGTGCCATTCTCAGATGTTGGAGAGGATTAGTTGAGTCCATATTTGCCAAGTTAAACAGGTGTACAATGTAAAATAGGTGAAGTGTAGAATGTTTTATTTGTTTTTGATCATAAATTCTGTATTATTGGTATCACAAAGGTTTGCAGTTGGCAACTGAGCCCAACTGAAAATTACATTTTACAATGCCCGTTCTATAATCATTGTGCATGGGTTGTGGGTAAATGTTGGGCTGCTGCTGATGTTACTTTTTGTTCATGTGCTAAAGGCAACAGATTTGACCAACAGCACAGTGACTCTAAGATGGGCAAAACTATTATGGTCAGTCTACTGGGCAATACCAAAACAGGAATACAGTGCTTACAGGCAGTTGTGGGAAATAGTGCTTAAGGGACAAGCCATGAACAGCTGACAGGTTGTTGTGCTACTAAAACTTAAGCCAGAGGACATAAAATCAAAAGTGCCTACAAAAAGACCAACAAAATTTTGTGTCTGTAACAAGAACATTTTAATAAAGATGTGAATTATTCACCACACAGTCCATCAGCTCTTTCTCTATCTGAGGCAGCACAATTTAAGGCACCTATAATGGACACAAAGGCATCTGGACTGGACATCAGGAGCGGTATTGAGGGGTCTGATGGGGCATCTTGTATCCTAGATCATGTGGTCTGTCAGCCATTTGCACATTGTTTATCCATTAAGGAGAATTCTATGCATTGGAAGACAATCCAAACAAAACTGTGTCCTGCTACCACATAGTAGTGAACTTCATCAACTGTTGTGAATGATTTGGGTGTTCCTGATAATCTGTGAACTCTTATTTTGCGAATGAATTTGAACACACACTTTTAAAATTATAGTTGCTTTATCAGTAACAGAAAATACAAAGCTGAAAAAATAAAAGTCTTTTAACTGCTAGACCATTTACACCTAAGAAAAAAACTTTAATTTCACCTCATGGCAAAATTTCAGTACTCTAAAGACATTTTGGTGGGAACGAACAGAAAAATAAACTGTAACAGACAGCAATTACAACATCCGATTAAACCTGCTTCCCTGAGTACAGAGATTTCTTTCCTCAGTTTTGTTTCTAGCAATTGTTAATACAATTGGGTATTAATACAATAACCCCAGCTTTAAGATTTTACCCCATGCTAAAGATTCAAGTAGGCAATGTGGTCCATTACTCAGCTTAGTTATCATAAGTCACTTTTAAGAAGAGCAAACAAATGAAAGCAAAACCAAGACAAAGAACAAAACAAAACATTTGTTTAGTTTAGGTCTAGTCTGCTTTAATACTGACCGAAAACTAAATATGGATTCAAAACAACACCATTCGCAAGAGTATAACTTGAATGAATAACATTATGGTATTAATGAAAAATAATAATAAACTCAGTACAATGTTTGCAGGTGTATTGTTAAAATTACAGCATGTATTTAATAACAAACAAATTTCATTTAGATAGTACTACAGATATAGAGATATTGTTTTGCTCATCAACAGGTAAGATGAATATGCATTTTGGCTGAAGTCAAATCTGACAAATTTGTTCCTGGTTCTGGGTATTGCTGCCTTGTGTTCCAAGTGGAATGGGACCATCCGTGACCCAAACAGTTAATAATATCCAGAAATAAGTATCAAGAAAACTTGTTTAACAGTGTTACATTTACGACTATTTGTTGTGTGGCAGTCAATGTTTAAAGCCTTCAACAACACTCAAATATGTACTCAGTGACCAATATGATTTGGTACCACAGTAAGAAAATCTGTGCTTAGTGCACTATTAACTTAATGTAGATACAGTATCTATTCAGAATGCAATGTTCATTGTTACCTGTTAAGATATTGCACTTATGTACAACTATTGCTAATATAAAATAATAATTGTGCTTTTTGTGTTTTAATTTGTGTTTCCATAAGAGCTGAATACATTTTGTCAGATTCAAAAACAAAATATATCCCTATAAAAACTGGCATTTTATGTTTTAGGATTATATAGAGTTGAGTGATTCTGCTGATAAGTAAATATAATAAATTTATTGGTCAATACACAGCCAAAATAAGATACAGAAAGTTTGGATATGTTTTTGCCTCTACAAAATTATTATATTATCACTATATCGTTTGTAGCTCCTGGTCTAAGAATACCAAAGCGCAAAAGTATTTAAATAGGTTTTCTCAGTAAATCTTTTTAGATAATCGAAACTGAGAACATTTGCTGGCTTAGACCTTCATTAAGGACCATTTAACTGAATGCACTTTAAAGAGGAATAATAAAATGGAAGATAATTCAAAAGCTCCAGCTGCCGACAGACCTAAAGCTAAATTGAACACTACTCTGGTTTTAAAGAAACTTTAGACACTCACACTTTTAATTCATCACTTTATTGGAATCTATAGACTCCTTAACATTGCGATAGTAAATGTGAACTTACAGTCCTCACTATTAATCGAACTTTTTAAAAATGGCAAAGTAACACAACATGGCTTTACATATATACCAAGTGTTCTCGAGTCCACGTGTTTTCAACTGGAAAAGTTGTTCATTGTTGTGCAGGTAATATTATCTCAGAAAATGATTTATTATTATTTAACAACACACCATGTGGAAAAAGATTTCTCTAGAAAGAATCCATGAGGATGGAAGTTGCAAAGCCATAGTTTAAACACACTTGGATGCATGTGAACCTTCGTCAGCACTTGGATTTTTATCACCGGTACGGTTTCATAAAAATAAGATTTATTAAATATTAGCTTTATTCCGTGGACTATTAAACCGAATTAAAGCTGGATTTACACCAGGGTAAAACAAACTATATTTCCCCGAAGTAATCCATTCTTTTGGAGAGTTCATATTCAGAAGATCCGCAGTTTTCCAAATCTCTGGCAGTGTTTTGATGATGGATTTGCGCCACACCATTGCCACGCAATTATCACAACTACAACCTAAACATTTCTGTTAGCTTCGGTGTTATAATAACTGAATCGTCTTTTAATACCAGATCAAAAGTAGCGACCATAAGGCGCAAACCAGCGTTCGTGCGTTTGCGCTGTTCTGCGTTTCTGCGCACCGACTAGAGCGTTACCACCGCGCTCTACACCACTTTTACTTTAATAAAGCAAATAAATCGATGAAAATACTATAAAATGATTATTAGTCCATGCATTCGGGTGTTAAGAGTCGTGTGGTACTGTACCGAGGGAAAGTTGCCGCTTGCGTGTGCCGAACTCGTGCGCTACGAGTGTAGCCAGGTCTCGTTCAGTCAGCAGCCGTTATCACCGGGACCAAACTCCGTTCCTCCAAAGCTCTCAAATCCCTCCTTTCTCCAACTCCATGCGTGAAAAGCTGCTTCCCTCCACAACAGCAAGACTAAGTAAGAGCGACCTGAATCCTATCCTATCCTCCCTTCCTTTTGCAATGTTTCACTCCCTCCCTTCCTCTGGTATTTAAGCATCTCCAGTAGGTCCCCAGTTAGCTGCGCTCCGGATCATCGAAGGAGCTGCTGACAAGCCCGGTTAGGGAGAGGCAGCGCATGTTGCTCTAATGGACCTCATTAAGCTCTACTTACAGATGTTCTCTTAACATAATTGATCTGCAGCGAGTTGAGAGGACGGCGGCCTATTCCCCAGTCCCCAATTATGGCCTGGTAATTAGATCCCCAACCTCCAGCTCTCCGCATTCACCCTTCTAACATTCCGAGATATCAAAGTATCTCTTTCTCTCAAAGCAAACTCTCCTGTCTTCTCCCAAACCCCCAATCCCCCTCCCCCATCACCACCTCCACCAGGTGGTAAAAGTACACAAATTCTGTACTCTACTCATACCATAAGTAGACAATCTTTTGTAAAGTTGCTTTGAAACAATATCTATTGGCGCTATAGAAATAAAGTTGACTTGACTTGACATGACAGTCCTTCTAAAACAACTTTACAATACTCCTACAAGTACAAATGTACTAGTATGGAAGCTCAGTCCTGCCACCTAAAATGTATCATCATTAAGTTATAATTTAGACATACCAAGTCATAATTTTGAAAGACTAAGATGCTATTTCGAAATACTAAGTCGTTATTTTCAGATATAGCCGTGGACAGTCGCATTTTTACTATGGTATTATGTGCGTGAACAAACGCGTGCACGTACATACACAGACTCTCCTACTATCCCTCTCATATATGTATACACACAAACATAAAGAAGTATGAACAATTTGCCATGTCACACACCCCTAATTGACAAAAATGGGCTTAAACTCATGCCAGGACTACAGACCAGAGCCGGATTGGGACTAAGCATCTGTTGTTCTTTAAGAAAACAATCATTCATCAGTAAAACAAAGCTAAAAGGTTTCAATGTGCAAGGGAGCATATACTGGACTCTGGAGTAATGAAAGAAGGTCAGGTGGTCTGATGACTCCAGATTTATCCTGTTCCAGGGTAAAGGGTAAATCAGGGTAAAAAGAGAGGCTGAAGTGATATACCCATAATGCCCAATGAGGGCAGTGCTATGATCTAAGGTTGCTGCAGTTAGTATCAGTTTAGCAACATTATGTACACAAATGAGGTCAGCTGATTACCTTTTACTCATTAATTTTATACCTGATATATGTATTCCATAAATTGTTTTTTATGTAAAACATTAAAAAATGTTCCAACATATCAAGACATGCAGTGAACACCCAGAAGGTTACAACTACATGGGTATAGAAGTGCTTGCTAATCAAGACAGACATGGTGGCAGTTGGAGGTGATTACACGGGAACAAATCAAAAACAAGAGGCGAAGAGGGATCTTTACACAAATCAAATACAAAAGAAGCCATGTGCTCAGTAACTATGTGATTGTTTTTGTTCATTAGAATGTTTTACACATTGGTTACAGTATTGGCATATAATATACAGTAGACAAGATTAATTTCAGAAGATTATACTGAACTCATAAACATATTCAATTCACTATGCTTGCATGTGTTATGGCACTAAAAGAAAACCATAGCTCATAGTGGAAACCCCAACCATACACAAACTCCACAAAGCAAGGACCCAAACCGCTCCATCCGGGAATTGAACCAAGAACCTTCTTGCTGTCAGGTGACAGTGCTACCCACTGAGTCACCATGCTGTCCACTGTGGTTGTGATTAAAGCTTAAAGAAACTTAGTCTTGATGAAGCATTATTTTATGATGATCACTTTGTCCTTGCAATAGTAGTATCATGTGTTTGTCAAATATCAAGATGTTTAGGGCGCTTTGGGAAGGACTAGCAGGATAATAATAATAATAATAATAATAATAATAATAATAATAATAATAATAATAATAATAATAATAATACATTTTATTTATAAGCGCCTTTCAAGATACCCAAGGACACTTTACAGATAGTATGTAAATGATCCACAATAGACCTGTGATTTCTTAAACGTCTTGTCAGATGTGACAAATGTGTTCATCTTATAAAATCAAAAACTGGTTCACATTTATGTTAAGTTAAACTCCAACTAATTAAAATTAACGAATGATTACAGTAAAAAAAGTATGTGCTACTTTCATATTTTGTTACTTTTCACATCTGACACCTATTTTACCCTCCCCCTCTCAAAAACTCCATTCTGTTGACAGTATTGACAGTCAGATCTGCTATTCTTTGTAGTAAAGCCAAACTTAGTAGTGTTCTCACCGCAATTGACAGAGCTTAGTCTTTTTTCCCCTGCTTCCCTCCATCTCTGTTTTTTTTCTCTTTCTTTTTCACTCACTCCTCTGAAACACCATGGGAAAAAAGTGAAGGATGATGTCTGAGACATGCAGGGAAAAGGATAAAAGTCTGTGGAAAAGCAGGAAAGAGCAAAATAGTTTAAAAAGTTGGTGTTTTGATTAAAGGTGGTAATGATAACATCTGTCAGAGGAGGATCTTTTTTGTAATGTCATTTTATCTTCTAATGATTCCTCTGATGCCAGCTTTGAGGTAAGATGCAAAACGGGAGACGTGTATAGTGTGAAGTATGGTGTGAAGAGATGGTGGGGCGTTTAAAATGCCAATCAGAGGCACTCGCATTACCCATCTAATTAGCAACACAGAGCACTTAAGGGAATTGGAATGTTACACTTCTTTACTCAGACAGTTTCATCACATGGAGCAGCCGAGGGGGCTCGTCGTGCCAATCATTACTAGGCTTTTTTTTAATGCAGGTTCTATTTGATTTTGTGTTTGACATATCGACACAACAAAATCAGACAGTAAACACTTAAATACCATGAAATTATGGTAAACTTCCATATGGTGAACTTCCGAATCTTGTAAAGTCGATACCCTTTGTGAATACATTTGTACTTGGAAACTTAATGTTCCCTAAAAATCAATTAGTATGACTTGCAAAGACCAGAGTTTTGCACTCTAAGCATCATGTCAAGTGCAAAACTTCTTCACTATATATATATATATATATATATATATATATATATATATATATATTAGG
>JAOUQU010000011.1:1905802-1953266 GCA_028566735.1 Ammoglanis amapaensis
ATATATTAAACGCCTGAATGCCATCATTAGTTTGAGTATGGTAATTTTCAGAGCCTTTTCAATGTAATGCTCTGTATTGGATGCCCAGTAAAGGGCCTTCAGGATTAATTTCTGCCTTGCAACACAACCTTCACCGCAATAAAGCAATTTCTAGTGAATTTTGGGAACTGCGACTTAATCTACATAGCTACAGAACATGCAACTTTTTAAAGCTAAATTAAAACATATTACAAATTCTTTAATATAACACATTAACAGCAGTTTCCATTGCAACCACAACTCAATTTAACTGTCAGCCGATGCTCTGCTCTGCAATCAGGGATTTCAAGAGATTAAAAGATATTTTTCTCTTCAGGCAGAGTAAATTGGTTTTGGATTAAGGCTGATTGATTGCCATGGAGGAAGGTATACACCAGTCTGTTGGAAATGCTCAGTTGCAAGCACGTAAGTAATTTGAACCGAGCTACTCAAGCAGAGCATGGCGAATAGAATTGACTGATATCATGTAGCAGTTGGCAATATCACGTTGCTTTGCTTAGGGTTATTATTAAATATGAAGAGATATTATTTAAAGATTTGTGTTTCTGTGTTCGTGTGTATGCTGTAGATGGATGTACTGGTGGGGTTGTATGTAAACAGACAGCTGCAGAATTCCAAGCATCATATATGGGCATTGATAGTAAAATTCAAGCAACTAGAGTCTTTGTTGGGAAATAAATTAAGGAAGTACCAACCCAGTACTTATTTAAATACGCAGAATTATTGTATGATTGTTAGAGAATATAGAAACCTGCAGTGCCGTTAAGTACAAACCACAATTATATAACTAATGAAGGTTTCTCTACATCTGATGCCACAGAGTACACGTTGTGTCCAGAAGACACTGCCATTATGATTAAATAGTAATTTAAGCATTTACATCTACCAGTCAATCTAGACTATCTGGAACAAGCCAACAATCTTTTCCTTATCTGTCAGAAGATACAATCCTGAAGAAATAAAAAATCAAGAAAAAGTTACAGTAAGTTAGTTTATTTTCTGACAGTTGCTTGCATGTTCCATAGCTCCTGGAATAAAATGTCTACTAAATGCCATAAATGGAGTGTCATTTAAAAAAATGAGTACCGGTACTTGGAAAAGATGTCTTGGTATCTGGTTGTGCCATCTTGCTGTAAATAGGAAACTTTTGTTACATATTCTTTCCATCTTGACTGTCCATTTAGTGAAAGCTACCACCATCATTTCCAGCCCAGTGCTCATATGAATACCAATCAATAATCATTTGTGATTTCAGTCAAAACCATCAGTGCCCAATGAGCAGCCATCCAGTAAATCTCCTGTCAACATCCAGATCCAATTAGTAAAGCCTGTTGTGTACAATATAAACTAGAGGAAGAACTGTCTATTTACTTTGCTATTCTTTTCATGTAAAAAGAAACTCTGAAATGTTTTATGTATTATCTTTTCTGGCATATAGCAATCAGTTAGGACAGTGAGCCTTAGAAACATGAATTTATTGTGATGAAGTAATGTAAAGAATTACAAAAAGACGTAACAGGTAAACAGACTTTAAACCCCCGGTTACAATAATGATAGAAAACTTGTATATAATTGTACTTTTCTTTTAAAGTCTGCACAATTCTGGGCATCATCACAGATAATTTGGGTATTTTCTCATTAGGCCTTAGTTTCTTTAGGAAACTTGAAGGTTTAATGAAATCTTCCTCTGATTGCTTTGCTCTGACATTACTAAAGCAACTGTTTCTGCACAAAACACAGAAGGATGCCTCCTCGCTCATTAATACTATTAACCTTCAGCCTCCATTCTCATCCTCACTGTTCACTAATTGACTCATACATGCTTGGATTGTGAGGTGCTCAGCATGTGATAAAAGCGAGTGCCGACTGAACACACTGGCCTTATTACAAGACGGCAGAAAACATGGTCTCTTTGACCATGAACAAAATAAAGCATTTAGAGTTGGAATTTCACTAAACATCAACTTAGCATCTCAAATGGTTTGAAAGGCTACATTATAAATACCTAAACTCGTGGGCAGTTATAGGAAACCATTTACTTTCCTAGTCCCTGAAACCTAGAAAAGAAATGGCATATTCCAAGAAACATTATATTAAAAGGACATCAAGAGATAAAACAAAAGAAATGTATTTATTCACTGTGAGTGCCGTCAAGGTAAGGTGACATTGGTAGATTAAACTAAAGTGCTTTTAGATGTCCTATTTAACTTGAAAGCACCATAGCTGACAATTTCCCATGATGGGATTCTTGATGGGCTTTTTGCCAAATGCAGGACAAAACTAATCAATAAATAAAGTCTGTCTTCTTGAAATATTTTGATCTGTCTTTTGAATGCAACTTTTCACAATGCAAAAAAGTCAGAGATAAAGGTGACAATGGGGGGTGAGTAATTTCAGCAAGGTAACTCATATTGATATAATAAGATTGTTAATATATCCAATAACAACCTAACAACCTAATATACTGGGGGGTGAACCTGACAGGTTGCCAGTTCAAGCCTCCTACCTAAAGGGATTGTTGTATCTCTACTTAATCTCATGGCATTGAACTGTTGAATAAAATAAGATCTTCTAATTACCAATTGCTAAACTGGTCATGTTGCAATACTGTCTCTCAATGTACAGTGTTTTCTGAAAGTTTTGAAACTGTGAGGACAATCCCTTTATTTCTGCTGTAGACTGAAGACCTTGTGGTTTGACATTATGAGATAAATATTAGACAAACGATCAACATTTCAGCTTTTATTTCCAGTAATTTACATCTGATCTAAAACACGGTACCAGAAGATATCACCTCTAGTCAAAACCCAACCATGTTTTCTGGTGTGACTGTCAGGTGTGTTTTGATGCCGTGATATGTCCTGTTCATTTATTTTTCAGACATCTAACACCACTGAATATGTAAGCTCAGTTTTAGATTTATTTTTCGTCTGTGCATACGTGCATTTACTGTTAGAGAAATCAACACAAAATCCAGAAAGCTGTATATTGGTTAAATCAAGCAACTGTTAATCTAAGATGATATAGAAAATCAATCATAACCATTACACAATAATGGCCATGAAATGTCTTGGAATGATTTGGAATGTCCTGAGAAAATATGTTAGCACTAGTATACTAAGTTACTGATGTTGAACAAATAGATTAAGAAAAAAAATATCAGCAGTTTATGACAGAAACATTGTGTGTGCTGTAGACATCGCTAAAGGACCTTAAAACAACCATTAGTGACATCAGCAACAACCTCCAGGTGGCAGGAGTGAAGGTATCTCAGTCTGCTCTCCACAGAAGACTTCATGAACAAAAGTACAAAGGCTTAAGGTAGAGATACAGAGCAAAAACCTCAGGAAATATGGGATAAGCTTTATAGAGTTGACAAAGATAACCATTAGCAATGTAATAAAAAATGTAAATTTGGTAGAAGGATCTGCTGATGATCCCAAACATACCTGCTCATATATAAAGCACGGTAAATGTAATGTTATGGCTTGCACTTGCTTGGCTTCTTATGAGAAGTTCATTCATCCTCTTTCATAATGTCATGCATGAAGGCAACAGTATATGAAACTCAATAATCTACAGAAATGTTTTCTCTATCAATCTCTGTCAATAATGATTCAGTCAAATGGATTTGGAGATCCTTCATGTCGTAAGTTAATGAGCCAAATCACAGCCAAAACTGCAAAAGAGTTCATCAGGGGCAAGAAGTGGAAGTTTT
Source organism: Ammoglanis amapaensis (assembly GCA_028566735.1). Classification (NCBI taxonomy): domain Eukaryota; kingdom Metazoa; phylum Chordata; class Actinopteri; order Siluriformes; family Trichomycteridae; genus Ammoglanis; species Ammoglanis amapaensis. The sequence goes on from JAOUQU010000011.1 coordinate 1,909,560, forward strand.
AAAGCATATTGAACTATCGAAAAAATATTTGAATTTGAAAATAGGTTACAGGCTTGTCAGTGGCTTGCAGGCTTTCATGCAGTTATTGCAAGCTAAATAAAGTCTCATTCTTCTTCTGAATTAAGTATCATATCCAGATGTAAATACCAGATGTGTGATTTTCATCTTACAATATCACAATTGTAATGCTTTCAGTCTACTGCTGAAAAAAAGTGATTGGCCTCACGGTTCCAATACCTTCGGAGGGGTTTTTATAATCACTATGAGTTTCAAAGCTACTTCAGTCTATTACATCAGACCACAAAGACTAGCTTTCACTGTCCATGTGCATCTAAGAGCCTTGGCTGCTCATGACCCTGTAACTAGTTTACCTCTGTTCCGTGTTTGGATTATTTTGATAGATATGGACTACTGCAGACCGAGCACATCTCAGAAGAGCTGCAGTTTTGGAGATACTCGGATCATATAAACATCATCCAAATATCGGAGATTGGTCTTTTCTCAAATCTTTGCTCATTTTTATGCTTCTAGCACAATAGTGTTAAGAATAAAATGTTCCTTTGTTGTCAACAATATACCAGCTACTTGCAGTTACTTGCATAATGAAAACAACATGAACAAAAGTTTATTAGTTTGCCAACCTGTCACAGCAGTACTAACATGGATGTAGAAATGCTGGAATCTTAAAGTAAATATATTTATCACCTAAAAATTCTTTGCAAATTTAACAGCGACAGGAATTTTTAAAAAGTTATGAATTTTAAAATAGCATATAGTTCATGCACGTCAAGCTTTAAAGTAACACAAAGATATAGTTCAATCTGGTGCTTACTGAACACAAAACTAGGTCTGACACACTTTGACACTGTAAACCTTTCTCTCGTTCTTACTTAACAACCACCCACCCTCCCAAACTTTTTGTGAGTAGTATTTAATACATTTGATGAAAGTTTAGTCTCACATTCTCTCACAAAATATTAAAATGTGTCGATTGGTGGGGATGTTCACAGTGTATTCTGTCAATTTCAGTCAGTAAACGCATGTAATATTCATGTTTATTATCACTATACTAATTGAACATACCATTGAATTTAAAAAGGTAAATAACACAATACTTAATTTCCCTGGTAAGTAGTTACTTTACAATACAGTGAGAGACTTGACAAAGGAGATAGACAAGTGATTTAGGCATATAAAGCCATTAAAGTTGGGTGCAGATCAATTGGTATTGGATATTTGATCTGATAAAAAGGTTGGTGTGAAAAGTTGGTAGGGTGTGGATATTTGTGTGATGGTTTATGGCTTTTTAAATAGTAGTGGAAATGGAGGATATATTATTTAATGAAGATTACTAAGTAAAAATGGTAATTTCAGAAATATGTCTCTTCTGTATATCTGAGCATGCATTTTTGGCTAAATGGCTTGTGGGTGATGTCATGACAGTGTGAGAATGCTAAAAGTAATTACGTTCATAAACTAGTTCATTCACCATAACCTTGTTGGCTGCAAAACACTAACTAAGTAGGCACTTAGTGTAGTAAGTGTTGAAATTTATCAAAATTATCAAAGCATTCAAGATACACACAATAGAGTCTCATCATTTGGAGCAGGGGTAAGCTTAAGTGGGGAGGTATTTAACAACAACAAAAAACCAACAAAGAATTGTTCAGTAGTCTACAGTTTCCTTTATTTACCAGGTCGTTACATATATGACATGTCACAGCCGTATATTGCGACAAACTAAAACCCCGAAGGCTCATATTTAGATATTTAGAAAATACATTAAATAAAACTAATGATCTGTTTTTTCTCAGACTAAATCTGACAATATGTGTAATAAAAACATTATAATTGTGCATAAAATCAATGACAAATCCCTCTTTTTAGTATTTACGTCTAAATGTGGCATCTTTTTTTACTTTACAATAATAATAAATAGCTGTTAGGGGCAGCCATGGCCCTGTTGATAAGAGAACTGGACTTGTGATTTCAAATTGCTGATTCAATTCCCGAAAGTTTTTCCCGGCAAGATTTCGAGATTCATTTTCTGCTCACTGGGTACATTTGCCCACACTGCCACCTAGTGTGTGTGCATTAATGTGGGTAAATGTGTATGTTTCACTGCACAGCTTGGGTTAAATTCTGCTGTGTGTAAAAAGCACACAAAGTGAAGAAAAGGTGTTCTAAATGTAAAATATCTAATAAACATTTCTTTGGAGGTTAATTGACTTCATTTTAAAATTTCAGTGCAGACACTGTGTGACATTAAAAACTGTTCAAACCAATTTTACATGATTTAAAGTGAATCAGAATAATATGAACATAATTAAGATTGCAATAGTTAGTTAAAAATATCTTTAGAAAATATATGTTATGTCTTCTGGACAAACAAGAAATAAGGTACTTTTCATCAATGACCATATGAAAGATCATTTGAAAAATATTCTTTTTAAAGCTAAATTCAAACTATGATCTTTTTGCTACCTGGTCAATTAATACTTATCAAACCTTCAACGAAAATCTAAATGTGTGGAAACTTTTTGTAGATTCCTTATATTTTGCCATTGTTTCTACCCACAACTTTGTATACCAGTATACAGACTACCTCACCCAGAATATCTATATTTAGTCAAAAGCTATTTGAGCTTCTGTGCAGAGATGAACGTAGCCTTGGAAAAGTGTTTATGAAAGGAAACTGTTTGAGAGTGATTTCCCATCTGGATTCAGCTGGGATAAGCAATTTTAAATTGCATCAGGACTTATACTATTGACTGCATTTCTGAATCTACCAGGCTAGATTATCATATCACTCATTGTTTGATCTCAGAAATTATTTTCCAACAAAGTAAATTATAAAGCTGAAAGTCCTAGCTAGGCATCTACCTATTTTTAATGATGTCTGACCAAATTCACAAGTTTACCTCAGCGTGACCTCACAACTTGTTCACATATACATAAGATGTGTCTCAGTCTTGTAATTAAAGTAAATTAAATTAAAATTAAGTAAATTAAAGTAAATTAAATTTAAGCAGCCCACCCACATAGTCTGCTCACCAGCCCTTACAGACACCATGGCAGTTAGTCCTGCCAATTGTGCCCTCAATTATGCATTTGACTCTCTTAGCTGGTGTGCTAGTGGAAGTGGATAAGGTATTGGGCTAGTCATCAAAAGATGGCTTGTTTATGTCGCTTTGGTAAAAAAGCATCAGCTAAATGCAGAAAATCTAACAATCCTAGTTTGGCTCCTATTGATTTTATGTGACCATAATAATGACTTAACATTCAATATTCAAACAACTGATGATTTATATTACTCGTGTCATGCAAACTTATTTTTTTTTTTTGTAAATTCAGCCTTACACAGTAAAAATGTGAACTGAGAAAAAGTAAATGCAATGCCGGCTCTGTCAACATAAGTGGCATGCTTTCTAGCACACGGTGTAATCATAAAAGACCTCCCTAATCGTTTTACTTTGGAGCCATCATCGTTGTCAGCCATTTTGATGTACTCTGTCTCTCAGGTCTCTTCTGGTTCAAATAAGTGATATTCTTAAAAGCACTCAAGTCATCAGTCAAAAGTAAAAAAATGATGTCTGTGAACAGTGACTTGGAAAACAAGTCAAAAGCTGCAGCGAGAGCCTTATAAACAATGCACTCTGAAATATTGAACATAGGACAAGAACCCATTGAGTAAATGTACAAGGCACTCAATTCATGTCACAACAGCCACATTTTCACTTTGAATTTAAGAACTGACAAACTTTTCCTTGCAGATTTAAAACTATTAGAATGACATTGACCAGGCATAATGTTAGGAACATTGACAGGTGAAGTGAATAACACTGATTATCTCTTTAGCGCACCTGTTATTCAGTGGGATATATCAGGTAGCCAATAAACTTATTCTCAAAATTGATTTTAGAAACATTGAAAATAAAAAAAAATTTAGCCTGTTTGACAAGGGCTGAATTGTGATGCCTAGAAGAATGGGTCAAAGCATGTCCAAATTAGCAGTTTTTGTAGGGTGTTCTGATTGGATGGATGGATAGATGGATGCAAAAGAAGTTCTGATATCTGTTAATTTTTAAGTGTCAGACTACACAGTGTATAACAGATTGTTTCTTGGGACCAACACAATATAAAAAGGTAGTCATAAAGCTATGCCTGATCGTTACCAGACAGGCCTAACACCAGCTTTTCCAGGCTGAAAAATCACAATTTATATAATGCATTTATAAGCCAGACTTTATAAGCCAGAAGATTTAACATGTAACATGTAAGCTAACAAAGCTAACTGGCCAACTATGTGTTAATGTAATAATTAAACTGAAGATATTTCTTTTGCCAGACTGGTTTTAGAAGTAATTAACCTAACGTTTATTATCTATGCTGGATTATTTTGATTTTACATATAGTATCCTCATGGCCTGGGGTTTGAATTTTGTCTCATATTGTAAATGGCATCACAATGAGTTGACTTTTAATGCAGCATGATTCAGGTCAAATACACCGGACACAATACGAAGACATGAACACACATTTATATTTAGTGCTGTTAAATTATTCCAGACCCACTTTGCTCCAATGCTTTGCTTGTCTAACAGTGCATTTACAGAGGATTGAATGGCTTCAACCGCCCATGGAGTTTTTAATTGTCCTCTGTTTGAGGGCTCGTAAGAGACGTGTTATAAGCCCCTGGAGTGTATGACTCATAATAGAGATTTCATTAAACTGGGATTCACTTACAGTTTGGCACTAAGTTAAATAAATTCTTGCAGCTTTGCAAAATGGTTAAAATGTTATATCTTACTCATTCGTTATTAACAAATTTGACAAAAACCTATTTAATTGTTTTTTAAAAAATAAAAATACTACACATGTAAATGCAAAGACATACATACTACCTATACAGTAGACCTACCATCACTTGCAGCAAAATGATTTGCACACACACACGCACACACACACACACACGCACGCACGCACGCACGCACGCACACACACACACACACACACACACACACACACACACAAAATACAGCTTGTTGGAGTTTTTTGTTTGATTTCATCGTTCTATTTATTCATGCTACAGTTCGGTAATGAAGACACATGAATGCGGCTAAAACATTTAAAATAAATATGTTCATTCAGAAAATAATGCTAGCTAGGACGAATGGCAAACTAAAGTGGAATGGACAATCAGTTTATCCAGACAGTGAAATGATGACATTCAATAAATGATTGTACTTGTTTTACTTCTTTTTGTTTGTTTTAATTATTCTCTTCATTGCTGGTGTTAATGGGCTTCCTGTGAGTGTCTGTCACAGATGTCTTCCCTTCAGACAAATAGAGCACAACCATTTGGTGTAGGCAATTCTCGACTCCCGAAAACAGGTCCCTGCGAATAATTGCTTCAAACAAATGATCTGTTGAAAGTCCATTAGTCCAGCATCTTGCTTGGCTAATAGTGTTCAGTGATATCAGAGATTGCTAGAAGGGATCATGCCGTAGAACAGATGGGGCCATCCTCTCACAGCTGTAAATGAGATTTCAAAATGGACTCTGGGTCTTCATCTTTACCTGAACACTCATGAGAAAAAGAAAATTCTAACCTCTCCGGGTATGTCACGCTTCACAAAACGTAAGTGCCCTACACATGGTTCAGTCAATCCGCTCAGTGCATTTGAATGTAATTGCTAACGGGTGCATGTTGTCGTACCCATAATTACACAGGTGCAAAGATGTTTTAATAGTGTAAAAATGCTGCCATTGCAATTAGGGAAATGAAATAAAAGCTCGTCATTTTAATATCAAATAGATAATTGGTGTCATCTTTTAGAGCTATTTCTGTTATTAAAAGCATTTTGTTAAGTTTTGAGTACAGTACATGGCCAAAAGTGTATAATTTTTTTTCTTTTTTGTGGATTTGACCATTCAACATCATTGGGTTGTTTTGTCAAGCCATCATTACAAGAACTAATCATTAATCTGCACCCAATTCTAGCCAAAACTACAGCTCTTGTGGGGTGTTCCTGTTCTGCAGGGTCATATGTTACAAAGGTGTTCCAATGAAGGAACCGTGGTAAACTTGCATCACTGGCAACCATGGCTCAGTGTTGCATGTGTGTAGGGAAAGTTAGGCTGTGCCAATTGTAGCTCAAACTGATAAAGAATTTAATCCGGGAAAGATTTATCAATGAACTCTTAAGTAATAAAAACACATTTTTGGAATGCTAAACCATTTCTTTGGTTTTATTAATAACACTGCTTAATTAGGTGAAGCTAGTTCTGAGGTTTGTATGGTTTGGCTGAATAGAAATTTTTCTGACTTATGAAATATTTTTGTTTTAGCATAATTGCACAAACAGGATTAAAATATTTTGCCCAAGTAATTAATGACAAACTTTTTATTTACTGGTCTGAATTGTGTCTATTTAACACCTTAGTGAATATATGATGTAATATGTTTTATATGAATATATAAACAGACCCCAACACCAGTGCCTAACCAATTTAAAATTAAGGTATCAATGTTTTAAAACCATTTGAAAATGTTCTCAGAAATTTGATGGTTGTATTAATGGCTACGACATGAAGTCCATACTAATGTCAGTGGGTTTTTAAATAAGACATTCAACAGGCATATGAATGTGCCAGATGTCCTCAAACAAAATGCTTTAGAATGGTGATAGGGGGAAAATAAGATCTCATTTTTCATCTTCCTGCTTTCAACAGTATTTATGAATTTTACTGAATCATTAGCATGTTTGCAGAGGTGTCAAAGTGGTAAAACATCACATAGACACTTGTCATCCAGCTGCTAAATTCCTGTGGGTTCTCTAGTCCTCAATCAGAATTTCATCTTTTCCTGGACCTCCTTGGGCATGTGAGTAATGTTTAAAGGGATTGCTCCTCTGGGGTCAACGAGCACACCCCTTATCCAATTCCGAACCAGGATCCAGTACTGATATAAATATCTTTCGGCTCAACTGACTGCCAGAAGACTTGTCCACACTGTCATCTTCAACCCTCTTTTACACGACTCATCGCATATTTATTTTAGCCCAAATATTTAATCTGGTATTACCCCTGTGGATACTAGAGCAGCATTTATTAACAATTGAGCTCGGTTTGGAACCAAGCAATATAAAAAGAAAATAAAACCTTCGAACGTGTAAAACAAATTGCAAAACGGAGTTTGCTGGGGTATGACAGCCAAAGGTGGGCTGGTGTGTATGTATGTGTTTTTGTGTGTGTTTGTATGACTGTGTGTATGTGTGTGTGTAGTAGTAGCAAAAGGGTAGAAGGGAGGTAATGATTTTTTAGAGTTTCCCAGAGTGTTGTTAGAGAGGCAACAGAAGGCAGCCCTGGCAGAATTCTCAGTTTCGATTATGTATACTCTTTTATTCAATCATCGTATCGCTATGTGCCTGACATTTGGTCAATAGTGCAATCTTCTAGTGATCAGAATACGCCAGCCGGCCTGCCACACAGAATTCCATTAGTTTTGCTCTTAACGGGCGCTCTTACACAAGATATCTCACTGAATATAATATAACAAGCTCCAGTTTGCTTTTCACCCTCACTTACTTCAAATATCACATCATTTAAATGGTTAAACCACCACAGACAATTTTGTAAGAAAGTAATGTTTGTTTTATTAAATTGTATAAATTTATTTGGTTAGGTAATAAAATCAACCAGAATAAAATCAAATACACAGGGGTATGTTTTAAGGTGTATTGTTAAAATCTTAAATAGCACTTGAGTATTGAACGCTGTTGAGTTACATTGTTGTGACCATTTGACAGCAGCAGTAAAAGTAAAATAATAATAATAATATTAATTTATCTAATTTTCAATACATACAGATTTTGAATTGAATGACAAAGAAGCTTTAACATTGTTTAAATGTAGTTTTGCCTATGTACACTGATGTACCAAAATATTTATGATTTATGTGGCGTGTTGTACCAAGACAATCTACAGGAAGCACATGTCGTGAGTTGAGGGCTTATAAAGTGTGAAAGAAACTTGCAACTGATTTGGGTATGAAATCATTTTTGTAATACATGCTGATTATCCTTTCTAAGTTGGATTTTAAAGCAAAACACTGTTACACGGCTAGAAATGTTGAAGATTTGAAGGCTGGAATAGCTTGACCAAGACTTTTGAGTATTACCCTGGTCCCCTAATTCTCAGACTTCAACCCAATTGAACATCTGTAGAACCAGCTTGAACATGTTGTTTGCTTTATGGATCTTATTCCACACACCCGCCAGCAGCTGTAGGATGCGCTGAAGTCAGCATGGTTCCTGATACCTGTGAAAACATTGGTTACTCTTGGTATTAGCCCATCATAATACTATGATGTGATGGTGTGTCGGTATATCCTTGTCATGAAACACTTTGCATTTGAACACACAATGATAATTGCAGAATTATGATGTAAAAATCTCAACTTTATTTTGTGATTTTGTTACATTCGTTGTTATTGTCATTAACCACTGTTTTACTTGTAATTTGTTACATCACACAGTGTATTAGACCAGACTATGTCTGTCCTGTGTACCATTAGACATGCACACTGGTATGGGTTATGAGATCAGAAGTTTGCTGATCCTATTCTGTCTAAGTTTAAATTCATTTTGGATACACTGTACAATGTACAAGATACATTGCAGGATTAACTACCACAAGTAATGATGTCGCAGTACCTATTAGCTGTATTGACACTAAACAACACATAACTCTTAAATTCATTATTAACTCTTAAATTCACTATAATTCCACCCTTAATAAATGTGAAAATGTCAATAGAAAATACTTTAAAACAAAGTGTTCTTTAGCTGACACCATGGAAAGTGTGTGTTAATATTGGTTAGTAGAAATGTCTGGATGCTACAATGCAATCCGGTTCATGAGGTAAATACAAACGATGCAAAATCCATTTAAATTAACCTAATTTGACTTAAAGTTTTTATAGCACAAATACCCTTTTTAGTTTAATGTAATTAATTTATTGTGTGTACATAGTTGTACTTATTGTGTTACATTCTTGTTGATTTTTAAAATCTTTCAGTATAGATTTTGGATCTTACAATCAGATTTTAATTACCTTTAATTTAAACATCTTTAAATATAAAGTAAATAACTGTCATAAATGATATATCAATGATATGATTCATATAACCCAGTACTTCAGTGAAGTATATAATCATTTTTATATAAAGAAATCCAAAGTTTGCAGTGGTGTTATTATGGCCAGTAGTAGTGTTAGCAGACCGGGCTGGGCTAGCTAACACGCTGTGGTCCACAACCTGATCTCTGTTCCATAGACAGTGGTGAGAGTTAGAGCAGATTGACTTTGATGGAAGTTGAGCTGTGAACCAGAAAAATACATCTGGACCCTCAGTGGCTAGATCTCCGTCGTGGCTGGAAAGCCACGTCTGGATAAAGATGTTGCAGGGGTTTAGACAAGGTTCGTAGCCAAAGAAGCTCAGCAATTGAATACTGCAGTATATAGTTGCAGATTGATGAATAAATAAAAGTAAAAGTAATGAGAAGCAGATGCATTTCCTGTCAATTCACATTGCAGATCAGGATCCAGTCAGCCAGCTAGGTAGGCAGATTCAAATGAAATTACTACCTGGATTAGACTGAGTAGTCGGTTGAACAGCGTCAAGCAGTCATGTCAGCTGTCTGGGTGATGAATTAATATTTATTTGTCTATTATCCAATGTCCAGTTGAACGGTTTGGTGATTTAAAAATTAAAAATACTTAAAGTTACCGGTTAGCCGCGACAGCCAAATGCGGCTTCAACCGGAAGTCAACCGGAATTTTTTTGGTCATACTCACCAACCCATTAAGGGTTCTCTGAAACTGGCAGTTTGTATGGTGATTTATTAAACATACACCAGACTAGGATGGTAAGAAATGTTTACATTGTTTAGTAAGTAAAACTTATTGATATTTAAAGATTAGCACTTTTAGCAGGATTCGAACTTGGACAGTAACAAGACTTTTTTAATAACAATCATCTAACTAAACAAACACAGAATCATCATTACGCTTCATTTAAAGATGGTTACAATGCACAATCTTTCGATCACCTGACCTTGTCACCATATACACTATGCCAAAAGTATTTGCTTACCTGTCTTGACATACATGTGGGTTTAAGTGACATCCTATTCTTAATCCATATGGTTCAATATGACGTTGATCCACCCTTTGTAGCTAGAACAGCTTTAACTTTTCTTTGAATGCTGTCCACACGCTTCTGGACTATGTTTATGTTTTTTTTTGACCATTCTTCCAGAAGTGCATGCACATACTGTTGTTGGACGTGAAGGCCTGGCCCTCAGTCTCCACTCTGAATCATCCAAAATGTGTTCTAACGGGTTGAGGTCAGGACTTATTCACTCCAGAATCTGCCATCCATGTATTTATGGACTTTGCTTTGTGCACTAGTGCACAGACTTGTTGGCAGAGGAAGGAGCCAACTCCAAAACTGTTCCCATAAAGTTAAGATCATGGAATGTCTTAGTATGCTGAAGCATATAGAGTTCCTTTCACTGGAACTAAAGGACTAAGCCTAGCTCCTGAAAAACAACCCCACACAATAATTCTCCCTTCACCAAACTTTACACTTGGCACAATGCAGTCAGACAAATTCTCAGTAACATTCTCCTGCCAACCGCCAAACCCAGACTAGTCCAGCAAGCCAGATGGAGAAACGTGATTGAGGTCTCCTGAATTTGCACCTCCACTGCTCTAGAGTCTAGTGGTTGTGTGCTTTCACTGCATCCGACGATTTGCACTTGCTGATGTATGGCTTGGATAAAGAAGCTTAACTATGGAAACCCATTCCATGAAGCTGTCTGTGTAGTGTTCTTGGGCTATTTTAAAGGTCACATGAAGTTTGTAGGTCTGTAGTGATTGACAACCTCTTCGCACTATGTTTCACTTATCGTACTAGTATGGTGCTTGTTGAACGGTTACACACAGCTTTCAGGGAATCCATTATGGGTCAGTGGGTTAAGCTTATGCTTTGGCAAGCTCAGCATTGCTGGTTCAAATTTCTCTACGTGTTCAGATGCTTTAAGCATCAATGATCTTCACTTACTTAACAATTTAAATGTTTCTTACTATACTAGTGTATGATGATTAAATCACCATACAAACTTCCCATTTCAGAGAACCCTCAATGACTCAGTTGATTGGAGATCTCATAGCTGATGGTTTGAAACTTGACTATAGTTTAAAATAATATAAAGGATATATAAATATAAATTTCCTAAACAATATAAAGGATAAAATTAAACTCCATGTTGTGGGGAACCCTCAGTGGCTCAGCGGGTTAAGTGTTTTTTTCATCGTACCGATAGTTTGAATCTTACTTGCAGCACCAAGTTCTGTCACTGTATCAGATTAAAGAGTCTGCTGCTAAGTGATGATGGTCATTGACTCAAATCTCACCAGCAGTAACAAGACTTCTTTTTAAATATCAATCATCTTACTAAACGGGCACTGAATCATCCGTACGCTTCATTTAAAGATTTTTACGAAGCACAATCTTTTCCACCGTTTGGATCACCTGACCTTGCCACCATATATACTATGCTACTATACAAGTGTTTGCTTACCTGCCTTGACTAACACGTGAGTTTAAATGAAATCCTATTCTTAGTCTGGTGTATGATGCTTAAATCACCATACAAACTACCCGTTTCAGAGAACTCTCAGTGGCTTAGTCGGTTAAGCACCTGAGTTGGAGGACACCTAGTTCCTGATTTGAATCTTGTCCATATTTCCCAAATTTGTTCTTTTAATAGCAACAATATTGACTTACTAAACAACATAAAGAATAAACTAAAACCACATATAGTGGGGATCTCTTGGTGGGTCAGGGTTTTAAGCATCTGTGTTGGAGAGCTGGTAGTTACTGGTTCAAATCCCTCAAGTAATAAGTTGGTAAACTGAGTCTGTGTTTTTAGTAAGAAAGAGTCTACAGCTAAAAGAAGGTGGTCCAAGATTTGAGTCTCAACAGCAGTAACAAGGCTTTTCTTTTAATATCAATCATCTTACTACACAGTGAATATTTAGATGTTTTTTTTTCTTCAAATAATCGATCTGTAGTATCAGCATTATGAGCTACAGCTCATCTCTAGGACCAGTTTACACATGTATCATTGTGTCTTCTTGTATTATTGTTTCTTCTTCTACCCAACTTGGTGCTACTGGTGACATTCGAATGAGGAACTATCGGCTCTCTGACACAGACGCTTAACCCGCTGACCCTTATTTTTTCTTTTATATTGTTTGAGAAGACACAATGATATATTCTAATAAAAAATAATGTAACTGTGTTTTGCAGGGTGGCACGATGTCATAGTTTTTAGCACTGTTACCTCAAATAAAAAAAATCCCAGGAAATGCAATCTCGTGATTTCTTTGTGGAGTTTGCATGTTTTTCCCCATGTCTGTGTTCTCCCGGTACTCCAGTTTCTTCCCACAGTCCAAAGTCAAAGGTGTGTGTTTGTCTCTGTACCCTTTAACAGACCTGTTCACTTGTTTAGTGTATTTGAACAGTGTGTGTCCTACTGTGACATTAAACAAGATTAATCAGTTGTAAAATTAGATACTGGATGGATCAATGGATGAATGTGTCTTGCAGAAAATGTTCTAAAGAAAAACATCATAACTTTCAATCAACTGTCCAGCGCACAAAGTGGTCAATCAATAGTAATTTAAACATTAACAACATTAATATTAATTTCTACTTTTTAATTTGCTACAGACTTTTTATTAGAATCTAATCGCTCCTTTGGGGAAAAAGTAATGCTGAGTTCAGTCTTTCTGCCATGATGAGAAAATCACAAGTATAGCAGAGACACATATTTATCCAGCCTCTGGGCGCAGTAGTTAAAATGTAGTTATTAAACCAACAGCGACTGTTAAATATACATCTCTGTAATAGTGCCCGGAATGTGTTCTGCTTGAGTCGAGCTGTCAGCACTTTTAAATAAGAGAGTTAACACTTGTGACTGGCACAAATGAAACTCAAGCCCAATACCCAGCCAGGCTTGGCAATCCCACTTTGAATTGACAACAGCTGTTCACACAGAACTGCTACCTTTAACTTTTTCAAGCCCTCAATCAAAAGACGAAACACAGCAAAAATTGAGGTTCATGATTGGTTGTGTATGTGGGAGAGTATTTGCAAAAACAACCAGAAATATTTTGTTTAGCACTTTCTCATATTACTCAAATAAACAACATTATTTAGCTGAAAACAATAAATTGAACTGATCTTAAGCCATGATGCACAATGTTCTGAGAAAAGAATTATTTAATAATCTTTAATGGCTGCACCTCAATCTTACATTGTGGAAGTCCTAATTTTCAATGTAAAAAGTGACAATTATTTTAAATACACTAAAAACACTTCATTTATTACCTTTATTTGTCATACATACAGTGGATCCATTACTTATTAATTTAGTTGGTTTCAACGGTTATAATTTTAAGCTAGATGTTTGTATGTTAAATCTACATTTTTAGCAGTTGTAAATACATTTGAATAGAATGAATATATGAAAGACCTTTCAAACTACACACTTACTCTAACCTTTCTGTGTTGTTGTACTAATTGTGTTATGGTGTGTCCGCTTGGTGGTTAGAGAACTGAGCTGATTTGAAGGTTGTCTTTTTAATTCAGAGAGTAGACAGGTTTTGACTGAAGTGCCCATGAGCAAGACACCTAACCACTAACTGCTCTCCAATAATGTGTGTTCACTAGTGTATGTAAATGTGTGTTTCACTGTTAATGTCGAAGATTAATTCCTATGTGTGTAACAAAACATAGTGGTGAATAAAGAATTATAATGTAAATATGTAAATACTAAAATGTAAGTGTAGGATATTTCTCCCCAAAATATATTATAGAAAACAATACATTAATAAACACATCACATTTCAGTACAGTAGGTGTGCCTTATTATACACTATCATCATTTTTTCATTATCTCAGCCCAAAATGTTCATATGGCAAACCATTGGTAACTCATATGTTTACAGAACACTTATCAAGAATAACATTAAGCACCTTTCCAATATTGTGTTGTTTGCCCCTTTTCTGCCAAAACTAGGAGGTGTGTATACTGATAACTTTTGTATCAGAACCAGATATTTTTCAGCTACAGTAGCTCATCTCTAGGATCAGACCACACAGCCTTTACTCCCCACCTGCATCAGTGACCCAGCACTGTTACTTTTTTTGGAATACTTTTAATAGATATTACTGCACAGTGGGAATTCCCCACAAGAGCTTTGGTTTAAAAGATGCTCTGACCCAGTCGTCTAGCCATTGACTTGGCCTAGGTCAAACCAAATGCGTACACTCAGCTAATTTTCCTGCTTCTAACATCAAGTTTGATAATAAAATGTTCACCTACTCCCTAATATATTCCACCCATTTAGATATAACACATCCATTAAGTGCTGGGATAAAGAGATAATTAGTTTTATTATCTTCTCTTTTACCTTGCATGCATCCAACAGGATTATCAAATGATTTTTAAAATATTATACGGTGATTTAACTTTTATTAATGAAATACTCATTGCATATGGTTGCAAAAAATATATATTGGTAAAAAGTTTTAAAGAAAAAAAAGCTATAAGATAATCGTGAGATTTTCGGCCATTTTGAAAAAAAAATACAACCTTTAGGATGTATTTTTCTAATCATTGTACAGTACAGATGAGAACTTTTATTAATTTGAGGATTGTAATATTTACAATGATTTCCTTTTTATGCTTTTTCCAATATTAAGCAGAACTGCAACCTCTACTGTCACTCTTAAGCAACCCGACTGGTCGATCGATACAGCGTGGCAGAGGTTAATTCAAGCCGTACAGTGATTCTTTGATACACAGTTAATATTGCAGGCAGGGGTAGCTCAGATACAACACATGATGGAATTATCGGCCTCTATAATCAGATGCTACAGCGTGAGTGGCCACTAACCACAGATATTCATGTGCTGGGAAGATGACTTAATATAGCAGGGGACATTAATGGAAGAGGAAAGGTGAGCAAATATCTGGTGAGATAGTATGAACACTATCAAGCCGTTAAACGATTTCTGAATAAACCGCATGTCAGTAATAGCAGGAGCCGTAAGCATTTGCAAAAGTTCAGCCTTATTGCCGATTTACATAGAAATTGCCTTATTTTAGATTCGATATGGACCTTTTCTTTATACATTATTATCGGCCATTCTTTCTATTCTCTATAAGATGATATGGTTCTGATTGGAAACGTACACAATCAGTGCTGAAAAGCACCTTTCCTGAATAAGCATTTCACTTTAAGTTAAACACTAATGTTGTCATTATGGGTTTAATTAAAATGCCAGGTGTGTTTTAATCTGTGAAAGCAGAGGCCAGTAACGGCATGATAACAGTGATACATAACGAAACAAGAACACATAATCCCTGCAAACGATTATTGATAGAAAGCTAATGGTGGATTTAGTTCTTGCTTAGTGGAAGAATGTCTGTGCAGTGAAGTCCAGAAGAGTAATTATTATTTCAGGAGAACAAATATCACCCCTTGGGCCCCAATTATTTTCATGCATTGTATTCTACACCAACGGTCGGGCCTGTTTTGTTTTATTTATTTATTTAGAATTAGGTTAGGTTTCATATTATTATATTATATAATTCATTTTTTCTGCTATTGTGATTATTAATAATGTTTAAACATAAAAAATAACTTTCTAGGCTCTAATTATCTATGTACAAAAACAAAACAAATAAATACTTGCACAGTAGACCACTGCCTTAAGAATTATTTCTCTCCAAAGAGTGGCTCTTAAAGGAGACATTATAAAACAAAATTCACTGTTGGCATGTTTTTCTATACTTTATACAATATATTTGCTCACCCATCCACATTATCAGAATCACCTTGGCATGAAAACTGTTTTTACAAACATCTGTGAAAGAAAGTATCGCTCTCAGGAGTTCAGTGATTTCCAGCATGGAACTGTGATTCCACCTTTACATGACACAAGTCTGGCATGGATAAATGGTTGAGTCCTGACCTCAACCCAATAGAACGCATTTGGGATGAATGAGAGCAGAGACTGAGAGCCAGAACTTCTCATCTCTCAACAGTAAGTGACCTTAAAAGAATCTCCATATACACACTTCTGAACCTTGTGAACAGCCTTCCCAAAAGAGTTGAAGCTGTTCTGGCTCCGAAGGGTTGACCAACATCATATTGAAGCCAATGGATTAAGAATGAAATGTGACTTTAGTTCATATGTGAGTCAACGCAGGTGAGCGAATGCTTTTGATTGTATAGTGTATTTCTATTTGATTCTGTACATTTGAATAAACGTCTTTCTAAGTTTGATTAAAGTCTATTCATCTGTTTTCTGTAAATTCCTGAAAATAGTTTGGTGTCAGGAAGAATGAGCTGTTTTGGATTCTGTGGTGATGTAAACCCTGTCTGATTTGTAATAAAACCTCACCGGTATTTGATTATTTGAAGATTTTCTGTTTGAATGCTGGATTTACATTCAACATGCATGAGACGAGCACTACGGTTACAGTTAAAGGCAAATCATACAGGAAGTGTTGTGTTTTTGTTGTAATTGAGGTGATAAGGAGAACAAAATTTATGAATCTAAGTAATTTTGGCTAGACGAAGTAACGTCTAGCATCATTCCGGCTCAAGCTCATGCCCATGCATGTATTAGAATGAAGAGAGAGCGAAAGAGTAATAAGTCCAGCACAATTGGCGTTGGTAAGTCAGCTTGCTTCTGTTCGCTAGTGTTTAACACACAGAAAAACAAAGTTAATCAGGGCTTTACTGCTAAAAGGTACATACACAAGAGGAGATAATGACCATGCTCAGATTTAATGATGTGAAATCTTAAGACATTAGACACTAATGCTGGCAGCATCAGCACTAGTTTAGGCTGACTAAAGCCATATTATCAGATAAGCCATACTATCAACACAAACATATTTGAAATTGATCCAAAGCCTTTCTATTAGGTTTGACGATTTTGTAATTGTGTCAGTTTGTCAAAGCTTTGAATCTTGTTGAAGTGTAGCAACGACGCTGTACTCGGGCAGACACATGCTATGTAAGAATCGACAGTGTCAAAGACAACTTTAAGCACATACCATCTAATTGGCACCAACATAAAAGAGAGGATTGAAATATGACAAGAGATGTGTTGAATCTTAACCCTCTTTTGAAATTTGTCAAAATGTTTTCATGTATAAAACAGAAACAAAGCATTTGCTCGTTAATGATGAAAGAGTTGCCTAAGTCCCCTGTTGATTGACGATCACTGAGATGTATGACACCTCTCAACTTGTCATGGAGGAGTTATTTGTACTCAGCTGCGATCCGTTCTGTGAGGAGAGACCAGATGTCCCGTCTTAATTAGGCCTGCAGTGATGTTTTTAATGACTTCTACCCCATTACGGGCGGAGTGTGCTTTGGTGAGAATGAGAGAAGAGCTTTGAATCTTCCTTCAAGTCGAAGTGAATGTTATATATGTGTGTTAGTGTGTATGTGTCTGCACTTGATCTTCTTTGTCTCATGTCTGACATCTACTAAAATGAAGGGGACTCAAATGTTCTTGAGAAAACTTCTGAGCACACATCCAACTTTTCTACATAGTTTTTTTTAAATTCATTGTTTTTCACATTTTTTGTACATTCAGACTGCCTGCACTGCGCTTTCACAAAGAAACTATTTGTCATTTATTTTCAGTCAGAGCTGATTATTTCTGGCAATACCAATCAGCATAAATGTTACCCATGGAAAATGGATGAAGCAAATAAAGTAAACTTTATGTAAATTAGGTGCAAAATGGTGTGATGACAACCAACAGGAACTTAGCATTAAACGCATTTTACCACCTATTACCAACTATTGGTAATAATACCAAAGAAATAGTTGTGCTATACTTTTCCTGTCATGTTACCCCTACAAGCATTTAAGGATATATGAATTGCATCCAGGACTTTCATTGCTCTTCATTTGTCATGAAATCTGTGTAGAAAATCTGTTGTTTTCACTTTGTCTGTTGTTTTTTGGTGGACAAGCAGGCATTTGGTCTTCATTTCTGTATATAAAATAAACAATTAAAAGCTACTGTTAGTTCTGATTTATGAATTGAGTCTTGAAAGAAGACAAACTTAGCACTTATGCAGGTTCAGCAAATAACCCTTTCTTATCTGAATTTATTTAATAAAATATACAAACAAAATGAAAGTCATGAAAACAACTAGTCCACTGGGGAACCACTGCTCTAGACACTAGCCAGTAAAGTACACAGTACTGCTCTGTTTTTTCTTCTAGTATCACTAAACTATGGCAACCTAACTATGGCAACCTAACCTGAATGCAAAGTGGTAAGCAATTAGCAAATCTAGTAACAAAAGGTAAAAAAGATCACAGCACTTCACTATTCATTTTTGGAATCCCATGAAGCAAGTATTCACAGCTGCTGAAACACAGATGTCACTGTCCACAGTGTACAGAGCTATCATTGCAATGAGCATAGAGGCTATACAAATTCAAATCTGTGAGCATTAACAGCGAATGGGTCCCCGTTGCAGCCATAACAGTATCTCTTCTTTTCAATAAGATGTTGCATTGTGTCCACAGTGATTTCTGCCCAGTCAGGCAAAAGAACAGCTGTTAGGTCAGGTACTGTGAAGTCGGAATGGATTAGTACTCTATGGTAATTTCCCACACAATGCACCAGAAATGTTCCGGATAGGCTCCGGAAACCAGAATGAACAAGGCACTGAGGATAAACACATAAATACACTTGTATCCTGGGTATTTAGCTTTATTTTGCAAAGGATTTTTAATTTTCATTAAAAATATTAATTTTATTGGCGGGCCCACAGTGAGCTTACAGTCATGAATTAGCACCATAGCCTGGCAGGTGAAAACTGGCCATGGTCGTGTTGGCATGTGATGATGTGGGGATGCTTATGCTTTTAAACTATGGTTTAAGCGACTTCAAATCCAAAACCACATACAGTGAAACCTCGGTTAACGACCACAATCCGTTCTGAAAGGTCAGTCGGTATCCGAAATGTTCACTATCCGAAACACATTTCTCCATATGAAATAAAGGAAATAGAAATAATTGGTTCCCAGCCTTGTTGACTCGCTAATATATGAAAATTACACGATATACAGGTATGTTTTTAAAATGAGAACAGTTCTAATACAGTACACATGTAGTTAAATAAACATAAAAAGCATTTAAATTTAAGAAAACATTTAGTAAACATAATAAAATGTACCATTTTGACTGCGGTGTGACGGCGTGAGTGGATGGAGACGAGGGGGGGGGATCCCCCTCCATGAGAACGTCAGTCATTGTAAAATCGGGGGTGACTTCCATTCTCGGACGCTTTTAGATTAAAAAAACTTGTCCAGTGTGTGTTGTTCACATCGACCATATGTAATAGAATATGTAAAGATAAAGAGAACCGACTGCTCTAGGCACTGCAAATTGTGTCCATTAGATGTTCAGTCTTAACTTGCCCTATGTGAAAAATATTACTGCCTCAGTAATACTACCACAGTTGCTAAATCCAACCATCACTTTATTAAAACCTACTTGCTAGCTAGCAATAGCTGTATCAAGAGGTAGGTCGATATAACTAGGGTTGTGGAGCTTCCATCTCCATGATGCTTAGAGCATGCAAATCACCATAAGGTGAAGTAAGGTGAAGTATGAGTTAAAGTTACATTATTGGTTTAGCTATAATGAGGATATAAAATGTTATTAATATTTAAGAACAAGACCCATTTTTTATATCTGAAACCCACTGTGGGGTGTCTTTTCAAAGGGTTTTGACTCAAAACCCAGCGGGAGACTCGATTGACTTTAATCTTGCATTCGTTTGAAAATTTGAGCCCATTAGCTAACTTTGCCTTTTCTTTACAGTTTTCATTACATTTCAATGAATTCACTTTACTGGGGTGTTAAAATACTAATAATCGCTTCAATCAGTAAATGAGGAAGAGCTCAAGGAAGAACGGGCGTAGCAGAGGGAGGAGAGATGAGCTGAAGTACTGAAGATGAATCTAAATATTTATTTTAAACATCTGTGCTTTTATGGGAGTGAATAACTTAAGCAAAGGCTTTTCGTAAAAAGTAAAACAAGTGAAAAAAAAAACAATCCGAAATGCCACTCTGAGGTACAAGAATCAAATATTTATGTGCTTTCACAAATTATTTTCGACTGTTAAGCATTCCACACCACGCCTGGCTATCTGACAACATATCAATTGCGTCCAGGTGCCTGCACTAATTGGCCAAATGTATTGTGGTTCACGGGCGAAGAAGAGGTCAGGAAACTGGCCGTAATCAAATAAAAAAAGCTGAATAATTCTCTTTGAAGTGAGGAGCACCAAGCGAGCAGAACCTGCTCTAATTGCTGGCACTCAGCACGTGCCTGTTCCCTGCTGCCTAAAAGATGGAGCTTTTTCTTCTCTCCACCTGTTATGCTCATCAGTTGCGGACAGTTCTGATTCAGTGCATTTTTTAAGTTAGGCTCTGAATTCTGTGTCCAATGGTAATGATTGTTTATAAACTTGTGTAAGGTTCACCACAGCAAGATCATGATCTGCATCATTGATTTGGCATCGTTTTTACGCCGGATGCCCTTCCCCATACAACACTCTTTATTTTTCTTGGCTTGGGACTGGCATTTCATGAATTTGGTGTCTCCAATTAAACTGACTACTAATATTTGGACTGTGGGGAAAAAACACATCAAAAGACTGGACCCATCCACTTGAAAATTAAACCCAGGATTTCGCAACAAGGACTGACATGCCCATTCTGAAAAAAAAAATGATTTAACAAAAAATACAAATACCGCAACATTCAGAAACAATCAGGCAAATGCGTCTGTGGTAGACTGCTACCTCAGCTATGATCAATTTCAGATGGTGCCTATTCAGTTTTTTATGACTCAAAGCAAAATAAAAAAACAGCCACTGAAGCTAAATAAATGAATGAATGACGCTGATTGCATTTTTAATACGAATTTAGTACTCAATTTCCATTTTTTGAAAAGTCAAAAGAAACTTTTAAGCATTGAGAGGGCATCAAAAGTTGGTGGAAACGCATATGTCATGTGATTTTTGAAGATCATCATGTGATTGAAGTCAGTAAATCGATTTTAAAGACTGCTAGGTATAAAGATTTTACCACATTGGAATGTCCCTTCGTACCCAGATACTCGGTGTTTTAGGACAGGCTTCAAAGACCAAATGTGTTTGATAATGTGCATTCCTCTAGAAGTAATACCACTGACAGTACCACCTGTCTTAAGCATTTTATAACATGAGCATTCAACACACATGAATCTAAATTGATCTCCATCTGTGACTGCCAATATGTAAGGATTCATATATTTTGCAATAAAACGGCACTTCAGCCTACGAAAATAAAGAAGTTCTTAAGAAAAATCATTTGCACAGTTGGCAGTTGGGGAAGCCTGTCTGGTTGATGTGCCGACCTTGAATAAAGGAATTATATCCTTCTTTTCATCACATGATAAACAAGCTTCTTTTACTCTCATACTCCCCATTAATGAGAAAGTAGGTCAAGAGCATGGGATTTAAAAGCAAAACGAATACACTTCTTTTCTTTGCTCTGGTTATGCCTTTAAAAACCTGCAGAGTAGCAACTCACCCAGAGCTGTTTTTTTCCTGCTCCTAACTCAGCAGCAGCTTCAGTTAAATGCATGTGAACATCAAAGCATGCAAGCCAAGCAGGTTATTTTAGATGCACTTCTGGGTTTATTGTTGGCCGGGATGCAGAATATTGCTTAATTGCTGATAGGTTGCTGAAATTGTGCATTAAAGCTTAATAAAGAGCTTGATGTGGATGAACCAAGAATCATGTTACTACTTATTATTGTTCATTCATTAAACAGATGGATTGGGCTGTTTAGATATAATATTCCGAGCAAAGTCTTGGCACTAAAAGTCTGCTTCGGTCTATCATGAGAAGTAAAAGAAACATCATCAGCCAATGAATAACTATTTCCTGGATATATCTATGCCAGTCTGACATCACCACCATGTACATCAACAGATGAATGCGCCTCAAGAATTCCTCAATAAAACCACAAGAATCCCTTACATTAGAGAAATCAGGATCCATAACAATAGTCTATAACAAGAACCATATCCACTGCAAACAAAACTAATTCCCGAGCCAACAAATCCAGAATCAAACCCACCAAGACAATTAATATTTATGACATACTAGTCGAGAATAGAAATCATACCAATCAAGTAGGACCAAAACCCATGCCAGTCTAGATAATAATAAACTAGATAATACCAGTCATTATGCCAGATCAAGAACAGTAATTATTGGTTCTTCAAGCTTTCATGTGTGCTGTGATATCTGGTGTTGTAAACTTTCGACATAATTATGGCCACCGAAACCAGACAAACATAATCTCTGTATAAAGTATGTCAAGGTATTAGGACATGCTGGAAATCTGGAACTATGGTCTAATATTAATGTATATCACTAATCTAAAATAATTAACTCTTGTTGAGATCTGAACACACAAAATTCAATGGGCGTAGTGTCATGTGATGGATGTGACGGCCAGTGTTTCCAGGCTACACAAGACCCACCATAGCCATGACGAGGGCAAAGCATCTGGTGAAACTAAATAAGTGAGTTAGCTCACAGATTTTTTCCCCAGGCCACAAGTCTCATAAACAACACGCACTGTTCCTCCTGTGGGACTAATTACACAGTGGCATTTCAACATAAGTATCGCTGATATTTGCAGTGTAAATAAACATGGCACTAATTGCACATATCTCCTAACGTTGCATATTCATGTTGTGTATAATGTAGCAATGTATAACTTAAATGACATACACAACATATTTTATGGCTGTTTTGGTTTTTCCTTTTTGCAACGTGTGTTCAAAAAGATTAATTATACAACCATAAAGCTAGAGACTAGTCTTGAGATGACTGTCATGTCTTAATTTTGTAATTCATTAATTTATTTGTTATTTAATTGTTATTTAATAATTAATAATTAATTATTTAATTGTTCAATGTATATATTCAAATATTACAATTATTTAAATCAAGCTGGTGAAAGAGAGTTTGATGTTTGTGCATTTTTGCACAGGTTAGTGAATCTAAAACACTAATTGTTATATTGACCTTCATTCAGTCAGTTGTTCATTTATTTTGAGATATTGTCACTCTGTCCCTCAAAACTTAAACAAAGTTTGATTGCTAAAATGAAGTAATAATGTTTCCTAATAGTTTACCGTTGTTTACTGCATTCTCTTCACTGGTTAGTGGTAAATTTAAGTGCTTGGTAAAGACATGAGCTTTTAGTCTTTCAAAGACAAAAAGAATGAGTAAAAAGAATAAGTTTGGACAGACAATGGAAGCTTGTTCCACCACTTAGGAGCGAGTCTTGATGCTTGTTTTCCTCAAGTCCTGTAGAGTCGAGCAAGCCAATTGTAGCTTTGTAGTCAAGCCTCTTTTTGAACTGAAGGCATTCAGCTACAGGAAGGCAGCTAAGAGAACGCAGCGGTGGAATGATGTGGACTCCCCACATCATGAAAACAATAAACAAATTTCACTCACTCGGTTTGTTAACTGCTTAACCAGTTATGGTTGCAGAGGGTTGCTAAAGTCTATATCCCAGCTTTTCAAGGTGCACAATTCATTATACAATATTAACTAGTACAGTATAATGACTGTTAGACTTCATACAAAGACATACAAAGACATAGTGCAAACAACAGGGGAGTCGGTATGGAGGAGAGAAAAGGAGTGCATGCATAGGACACAAGGTGCAAGTCACACAAAAACAAAGGTGCAAAAGTACAAGTACAAAAGGTGCTTTCACATGGTGTAAGACAGAGTAAATAATACAGTAGTTGGATGTAAAGGTGCATAACAGACGTGCAAATTGCTGTGTATAGTTAGGCCCGAGGTAAAGTTATGGTAGCATCAATATCAGATGAGGATAAAGGTGTGTGTGTGTGTGTGTGTGTGTGTGTGTGTGTGTGTGTGTGTGTGTGTGTGTGTGTGTGTGACAGCGCCTACATGACCCCACATGATATTGCTCTAGAAAAGTGAGTGAGTGAGTTTTTCTTAAACATTTCTACCAATATTTTTCAGTTTAACATTCATGATTATTGAACCTAATTATTTTTTAAACATAATTATTAACCATTATATGAACCAGTATCATTAGCTCTGCAGTCTCACTTTTCCACATATTAAGCCCGGAATAAAGTTTGAAACTTGTCCATCTGTTATGTTTTACTCTCCTCCAAGCAAATAGTCAAGAACTGTGGCTATGTTAAATTAATACATAATCCTTAAATTTATCTGTCCTGATGGTAGTACTTAAACTCCTAAAACAACCTACATCTTCTCGGGAACATTTTAAACATAGAAAATAGTTCCCTGAAGCACCCAGACCATACTTTATAAAAAGGGTTTCTCAAAGAGCCTTGTAAACTATGTTAAGTTCCTTGGAGAGCTTGCTTTTTAAAAAAGGATTCCTGAAGGATCCTCAAAGGGTTTTACCATAGTGGCAAACCAAAGAACCCCCAAAGAACCTGCAAATCCTTTTCTTTTTACTCTGAACTTTTCTCCTTTATCTTATTGGATTTTTTCTTGGCACCTGAACTGAAATAAATTTTGTACACTTTATTCAGTGTATTCAGTGAATAAAGATTCTTATTCTGGTTTAAATTCTGTTTTTACAGTTTGATTGCCCAAGTGTATAATAGTATAGTAGTGATCTGGTTGATTTTTTTTTTCAGTGCTGCAATCAAGCTGTGTATTATTGCATCTCTTTGCTTCATTGTGCTAATAGTGATGGCTGTTTCTATGCAACAAGAGACTATTCATCATACATATTACCAGGTTCTGTTCACCATTTATGTTTGGTATTTACTCTAACACATTTTTTGGTTTCATAAAAGGCCAAGCATGTCATAGAATCTAATACTTTAACAAGTAAAAAATACGTGATTGAAAATTCCTCAGGAGTCAAACCAGTCTGTGAGTATTACATTAACTTCAAATACAGTATGATTTAGGTTTCTCATATTGCCAACCTGCAGGGTCTGCGGGACCTGGGGGAAAATGAGATGATGCTCCGTTAGGTCGGAATTACCACGAGGGGTCTGTATCGAAGCCTGGCCATCTCCGCACTATCCCTGTCTGCATCCAATTTCACTGTGAATGCTTCCTGTTTAACTCTCATCAAACAGACACCAGCAGCCACAAAGGAAAAGCTCATCTCCACAGGAAACTAATCCACCGGTGTGAGCTTTAAGTCAGTCTCTTTCCATTAAAACAAGTCATTCCTTACTTTGGACAAAGATTAAAATTGTGGTTAAATTGAAACAATTTGCTTGGACGATTAGGTGTGTGGCAAAGAAGTTAAAACATCTGAAGGTTAGTAGGTGATATACAATACAAAATAAGCCATGGTGTTGTCAGTATGATGCCACACTGTACTGTAGAAGTCTACCATGAATTGATATGTATTTTAGATATTTCATAATGGATTTCCAATTCTATTTCGTTTTTTTCCCTGTAAGCTACAAGGTCATATTGATTGTTGTCAGAGTCACACGGGTCTGGTACCAGCTGAAAACATTGGGCCAAAACACCCAATAAAGCCAGGTCTAGAGAGATAAGAAACATTCATGCTAGGAGCTGGTGATTATTTGCCACTAGGTGTTGCTGGCTATATGTGAAAGCTTGTAATGAATTTACATAATACCCTATATCATCTAAAGAAACCAGAACCCCAACAGAAAAAAGGTAAAAAATATGTTGTTCTACAGTACACTGTACATACACCAGCCGGGCATAACATTTTGACCACTGATTATCGCTTCACAATGACACAGGTCTCTGGGTGAGTATATTAAGCAACCAGCAAAAATTGTATTGCAAATAATTATGAAAGTTAGGAAAATTACTTGTTGAGAAATGTTCAAAACTGTAATTGTGGGGTGTTCTCGGCCTGCAATGGTCAGTGTGTATCAAAATCATCTGAGGAAAAAACAGTGTGAACAGTAAACTGTAATGACAGACAAGTAGTGTAGCTTAAATGACTGAAGACGATAATCTTGGCTCGCACCGATATGCGTCAGAATACACGGTGCATCTGAAAACAATATATGTCATAACTGGTGGTCATACATTTATGACTGATCAGTGCATCATATATTCTACATTCTATATGTAGTATATAAAGTCAGACCAGATGATTTGAGACCAGGTTGGGTCATTTGTTGCCTAGTGGCTTCAATTAGTTGTTAATTGTGATTAATAAAGTAATTGTTAATGTCTGGGAGAACTTATTGAATGGATCTAGCTCCATCTTATTATTTCTGGGCTGGTCAAATTTAGGAGGACAAAGATTGTGATGATGATGATGATGATGATGATGATGATGATGATGATGATGATGATGATGATGATGATGATGATGATGATGATGGAAATATTTTCAGTTGATGCTATAAAAATGGAAACTGGAAAAAATGCATCACTGAGAAAAGTGACAATTCAAATGTCTAATTTGTTTTTACAATTTTAAACACATTTTGTACTTAACACAAGTACAAAAGTACAAAGTAGCTTACAGAATTAACATATTGTATGTGCCATTTAAAGCAAACTTTAAGATACATTTATTTAAGGTTAAAATATGATACGTTTTATTTAAATATGACTTATATTAAACTTATTTATCTTATATACTGTAGTATTGTCTGATTTGTTGACTTTAACCACTGGATTGTGAAGTCCTGTGGAAAAGATGTGCAGGTGCAATGAGTTTGGTTTAATTTTAATTGTATTGCCACTGGCAACAAGACGTCTTAACAATGTGGGGGGAAAACTGACAGTTGCCGACTGTCAGTTTAAATGGGGGCTGGGTCAACATGGCATTCTCCAATCTACAGTGCAATACATCTCTTGCCAGTAATGCATTTAGCTCTGGGTACATTAAGTAAGACTCAACTTCCAATTAATTAATCCTCACTCAACAGACAGAAAGCAGAGGGAAAGAAATGCATTGACAGAATATGGGCTTAGAAAAGAGCTAATCGGTCTGACTATCATCCTCATAATGACATTGTTAGTGGCTCTGCTGGCCTACGCTGAGCTCCTTAGTTGGTAATTATGTCAGATCCAGTATAAATGATTAAATATTTATTTTGCCGGCCTACAGATAGAGAGACAGTTGCCCCTGGAGTGGTCATTAATCTGCTATCTGGCCAGGCAGGGTGCGTCTCCTATGATCCCGGCCCAATCTCAGATCCTAATCCAAGGAGGAAGAGGGCTGTAGGCCAGGATTGGGCTGCCTAGCTATCTCTCTCTTTATAATTGATAGGTTTTAGGCGATTATACGCCTCACGTGATTAAGATCTATAACAACATATTGATTCAACTATACTGGGATTTGACCAAGGGGTGTGAGACACACACAGCTCCTCCCTTCGTCTCCTTTTTCACTTTCCTTCTTACCACTTTCTCTCTAGCTTTCTTCCAACAACATGACATTTCAATGCCTGACATTAGATTAAAGTATTCGTGCATGTGTGCGTTCGGCTCCTGTGCTCAGCAATTCGGAAAATGAAAGACACTCATGTTCTTTAAATTAGTACTTACATACATATTTACAGAGCATATCCAAACCTACATGCACATCTATCATACCGGGATCAGAAGAGGAACCGGATTGGATTTTGAAGGTTACATGGGGGACCCTGTATGTGGCTGATTATTAATTATGATAACTGGAGGTCCAGATTTAATCGTAAAGTTAAAAGCCTGTGGGGCACAGGACATGGGAGCTTGGTTAGATGACACCGAGATGAATCTTAACAGGATACTGAAGTAGATGAGAGCTCAGATTGATGGATATTGAATAGACTGGAAAATTAGCAGCGTCATTTAGGATAAAAGTGTCTGCATAAAATGTAAATTTAAAATGATATTAATTTGGTAATCCAGTAGGGTCTGAGGTTTAGTTGGTTAAGAGTTTCAAGTAATCTTTCAAAACTTAATACGGGATGCACAGTTCATCTTGACTGTTGTTGACCAGTCATGATAATCCATAATTTACATCCATCATCCACAATAACGTGCATGCAAAAGGCAGAGAGAGAGAGAATTAGCTATTTTAAAAAATAAAGCAGACAGAAGCACTTTTAATTCATTCATGCATTTTGTGCATTTCCTTTTTTTCTGTTTCTGTCTTAATCTCAATTGAACGACTGTCATCACCCTGCGGCAGTAATTAGAAATGGACTCTGGACAACAACAGACAAGTCGGCCTAGCTCATCTCGAGCAGCAAATTACCTTTAGCTTATGGTAAGCAATATTCTGTGCCAGGCAACTTTTACTGCTGATTAGCAATTAGCGCAAACTACTGGCAGCCGAAGAGCTAATGTTTAATTTGCTTCTCTAATGATATACGCCGGTCTGCTGTATGTAGTCTGCAGGAGCGAACGCTGGAAGAGTTGCCGGGGGTCAAAACGTATGGATTTCTTCTTAATTCTTTTTCATTTACACTCTGACAGGCCTGCAGGTTGGAAAGACAGGGAATTACTGCCATATTAGTAATGGTTTTCCCTAAATGAAAACCAAATAATGAGCTTTAGGGCATCATTTTCTATATTTTCTAAAGAAAAATATTTGGCCATATCTACAAATTACAGAGGATAAAAAAGAACAAACCTGCTACTTGGACAAATATAAACAGAAGCCAAAAATATGAGGAAACTATTTTGTAATGATTGTGCTTGGCTATTTGCTAACAAAAACTATGCTACGTGTTGAGTTTGAAGATCAAGAGCACTGTGAGCTGTACAAAATCACTTAATTTTATTTATCTGCATTTGTTAAATCTTCTATTGTCTTTTAAAGTGTCCCTAAAATGACTGTGCAAGATCAAATTGTGCAGCGATTAAATGATCTGAAATAGAGTTTGAGTAATGAGGGAAGACTAGAGAGGTCATCCTAATATTAACATGCAAGTAAGGAACAGAGATGTTCATAAGAAAATATGCTCTATATTAATATAAGTATAACAATCTGGCTTATTTAACATAATTCAATACAAGTGTAATAGAAATTTTATCTTTTTGAAAATGGACATGGCCAAACAAGATTCCGTAAAGGACGAAAGACTTCATTTCACTGAAATGGTTTCCCTTTTCATCCTACTTTTTAAAGACAGTTTTATCCCAAAGTGACTGATATATATAGACTAGTTTCAAGGTTAAAAACATTAGTGGCTAACGGCAACAACTTGGCAATGGTGGATCTTGAACCAGTGTCCTTTCGATTATTAGTTCATAACCTTAACCACTAGGCTGCAGCTGCTGTAAATGTAAACTACAGCTACAGTTTCTTAAAAACACACATATCCTGTTTGACAGCCAGGCTTCACAAAGTTACTTAAGTATATAGCGTATGACAGCGGCAAGAGTGTCACGAGATCAGACTTGAACCTGGGTCTTTAAAATTGTGCAGCATAAACACTGTCTACAATGTCGCCGAACCACCCTAAATTAGATCCTTGCAATATGGGGTCCCCAAGCTAAAAAATGAAGAACATTTGGTCATTATGACCAAGCAGATGCTAGGATTGGCAACCACATCCTCAGGAGACAGAAGGTACCCTTTAAAGCAGGCACCCCAGGGACAACTGAAAAGTCCACAGCCTATTTAAAACGAGACAACCAAAACCTCATAAAACCCCACTCTCTTACTGTTGGCACTAATACCTTGGATTATAGCAAGACATTCTGACTTGTTTGCAAACAGAAAAAGTGGTGTGAATTGTGGAGGCTCCTCAATATCTCAGAAGACCTCACTAATTTGAGGCACGTACCTAATTTATCACAGTACACACTTATGGCTGGACTTCTCAAATCAGGTGCCTGATTTAAGGCAGGTTCAAAGACGGTGCTTGTTAAAAAACTGCGACAGGCTCGGTGGGAATAAGCGTCTCACCAGGGTGTTGGGGAGCTCTCTGCACTAATGAACGCCGAGGACGAGGCTCATTATCTTGCCCTGCCTGCCTGATTCCCTGCTTCAGTGGCTCATCTGGCTCAGTGATACTCTTTTAAGTGATAATAGAGGACAGAGGGACTTTTCCTATCCAATTTATTTGGTGGCACTTAAAACAAATGACCCTCAATGGTCTGGCAAAGAAATATGCGAGTGCTAACCGATAAGCGGAAAAAGACAGTAGAAATATTTACATAGTTACAAATTCAGCTATTATTGGAATTCAGCACTTTAATTGTATACAAGGTTATAAATGTAGTAAATTGCCTATGTATTGTATATATTTTGCTCTTTTGCTAAACAGCAGAAAGAAAGTGTTTTTCATTTCTTCCTGACATTGTGGTGGCTTGATTGTTCTTGCTACCCACACAGAAAGTTAATATATGAGGTATATTCCTGTATATTAATAATGACTTTTCATCATGTAATATAAAATATCCATTATTATGTGTGTGTAAATTAATCGCTAAATATATCTAAAGGTCTCATTTTAAATGATATATCTTTATGTCTATATGTTAGAGCAATAGATTGTACTTTTTCTTATTCTGAAACATGCATGAATTTAATAAAGAGACCAACACAGTATCCCATTGAAATGATAAGGTTCTTATAAAAACTTTGTAGTTATTAAAAAAAACTTTATGATGTGACAATTTCATAACATTATCTGAGTTGTTACATGCTGTAGTACTTTGCATTTTTGGACTCAGAATTGCTCAGAATGCAGATATAACTGTATAATTCCAAAGGGGACAACAGGTCGCAAACAGCTCTCTGGAGTAATCCTGGCCCACTCTTCCATGCATATCGCCAAGTTGTCTAGGTCCTTTGTGCATCTGTTTTGGATTTTGAATATGAGCTCTTTCCACAAGTTTTCATTTGGGTTAAGGTCAGGAGAATGAACAGGTCACTGCAACACCTTGTTTTCCTTTGAAATGAGGCCTTGGTTTTCCCGGCTGTATGCTTGGAGTTGTTGTCCTGTTGCAATATGAATTGGTGACCCATCTTAAGATTTAGGCAAAAGAAATCCATAGCTAGGATGTACTATCTATCATCCATCTTCGCATGGATTTGGAGCAGATGACAATGCCCCTTGACGATAGCTTGACTATTTGGAATTGTATTTTTGAGATTTCAGTGCCACCCTCTCCACCGATATTAAAGACAGAGACTTAGAACTTTTTGGGATAAGTTTGGTACTCCTTGCCAGATATATATCCCTTCACGATTTTGTCTTGGAAAGCTCAAAAGTCTTTTCTATATTGACTATGTATGAATGCTTCTCATTTCACTGTGAAGGGGCTAATTGTTAAAATAAGTGGGGGAAATGAACATAGTTAATCCAAGCACTATCTGTGTAAAAAGCACAGTAGTTACAAAGAGTATTCTATATATTTGCCTGTCTGTCTTTTTGTCCATCTGTCTATTTCAATTGATCTTTATTGCCAATGCCATCCCCCCATATAATGCTAGAAGTATTGTAACATGCAGCTGTAGTGTATAGCAGGATAAAGTTAGATGGAATTGTAATATGTAGCTGAAATGTGTGTTTCTTTCAAGATAATGCTAGAAAGTAAACACACTTGTAGCATTAGTATCCTCCAAAATAAGAGTAGAAGGAATTGCAATACAAGACTATAACATGTGCTTTATCCAGAATGATGCTAGAAGGTATTGCAATACGCAGCTGTACCGCGTGCTTTCACTTGTATAATGCTAGAAAGTTATGCAATATGTGGCAGTAGCGTGTGCTTCCTCCACAATAATGCTATACAATATTGCAAAACATCTTGTTCGGTGTTTCACATGGGGAGTGAAGAATGGTCTTAACAGACCAGCTAATCAGATACTCCAGATTATCCTGATTGCATTATGTTTTTAATCTACGGAAAATTTTATCCACTGCTGTCTGGGGGGAGGTGCATCTGACACCCCCTGACATGTATGTAATGCCAACTTCACTTTTTTACCACTGTATGGAGAGCAGATCATTTTCGTGTAGGGGGAATCACACCCTAATTGACGCATCAGTTAACAGAGAACGTAAATGCAACAGTTATGATGAATCTCCGGTATGGCTCCCATTCTTTATTAATAACATATAATCATTCATGCAGGCACACAGCATGCCAGATGGCAGAGTTGAGATTGGACATGACTTTTACCTGTTTTATCTGTTCACCATCAAGTTAGACAGTTTAGTCACTATTATATTAGATAACTTTGTAGATTTCTGTGCTGGGATTACTGAACATGCATCAAGAGACTTTGTTTATCTGATGCTCATTCTGATTGATACTTTGTGAAACATTATGCTGGATAAACTTTGTCTTGAGGGATATGGTGTAGTCAAAATGAATAGTGAAGTATTTGTGTCTCACAGGAGACGTGTTGCAAATTTAAAAAAACTCCAAAGCATAAGCCAGAAAAACACAGACCAATACAGCATGCTGGTTTGCT
Organism: Ammoglanis amapaensis; assembly: GCA_028566735.1. Classification (NCBI taxonomy): domain Eukaryota; kingdom Metazoa; phylum Chordata; class Actinopteri; order Siluriformes; family Trichomycteridae; genus Ammoglanis; species Ammoglanis amapaensis. The sequence goes on from JAOUQU010000011.1 coordinate 1,942,212, forward strand.
CTTTCCTTCCTTTCTTTTTTTACTTCTCGCTTGTCTTCATTCCCTTCGACACAGCAGAGCCGCAAGTTAGGTATGCTTTTGCTGTTGGTGAGTTCAAAAGCAAGGGATGTTTTCCTTTTCAAAGTCCACAAACCCAACTTTTTTTCAAACCTGCGCTGCTTTGCCTGGACTCTCGGGAGTAGCAGAAGCAACAGCCACGGAAAGTAAGAGCAGAGAGACCTAGAGAATGAAGCTCTATCACTCATCTACTCTCTCCTTTCCCCCGAATACATTCACACACATGCACAAACACAAAAAGACTGACAGTCCGCTGCTTCAAAGCCTTTGCACCTTTCTTACTTTCCTCTGGTGTAGAATTTCAATGGTGTATTTTATTTTTTATAGTGCTGGGGTGTGGTTTGGGGTGCATTTTTAATGGTTTCGTGTGTGTCCCGCGGTAGCCCTCACACAGAGTGTAGCATTAGCTAATCCATTAATAGTTCTTCTACAGACAGGGGCACCAGTGTGATTTTCAGGGTTTTGTTCAGAACTTTTTTAACCCAGATTTGTTTTCTTTTTTTAAGAGATTATGATCTTTGGTCTGGCAGCACGGTGGCTTAGTGGTTAGCACTGTCACCTCACATCAAAAAGTCCCATCTTTTATTCCCGGGTAAGGCAATCCAGGACTTTCTGTGAGGAGTTTTGTGTTCTCTTTGTGTCTGTGATGGTTTTGCGCTGGGGACTCCGGTTTCCAAAAATACACAGTCAGGTTAATTGTAGATAATGAAATTGTCCCGTGTGTGAATGCCTTTATCTCTGTACCCGACAACAGGTTGGCAACCTGTTCCGGTGTTTAATGTATTTGCCTTTTGTGTGTCCCACAGTGACCTCAAATATCATTAAGTAGCTTGTCAGGACCAGCCTTTACTCCTTATGTGCATGGTTAGTGGTAGATCTTGTCAAACCTATTCAAATGCTTATCTCTACCCATTTTACTGCTTATAACATATGACATTTGAGCATAAAATGTTCACTTTTTAGTACTTAAACTACTTTGCTACAGCTGCCCTAAATCAACATCAACACATTTAGATTTTATAATAAATTTTCACCATTGGGCTTTTGCACCCTTAGGTATTATTATGGATTATCAAATGCAGTTACACATGGTAGTGAACACACACGAAACAATGAGTACACGAACAGCCGTAGCCATGGCATTCAAGAAACATTCAGGAGTAAGGTACTTTCTTACAGTGCACTTCATTTGTTACTTATTGACCTTTGTAATTGAATGCTTGCCTTCCGATCACAAGCCCAGTTCTCTAATCACCAGGCAATGGCTGCCGCAACATTGTGTATTTACCAGATGGAAAACAGTGTTACTCGGAAGGGCTCTTGGATAAATACAGGGATAAAAGAGTTACTGTTGATGCATGAGTGAATGAATTTTATGATTTATTTCCCTCTCCGATTCTCACGGTACCTTTTACTCTTTTAATATACATGCGAATGCAGACATTTGCTCCCCCGCCCTTGGATCTCACTCTGTTATTTGTGATTAGCTGTAAACGAGCAAATATTTTCCCAGTGTTCGCTAGGTTAGATCCCCATTTAATTAAACTGGCTCATTATGTCGCTCTCTGATTAGTGGAGGGGAATCAATTATTCAATTCGCAAACATGGGCCACAGGAGCTGGAGGTGCACAACGAGCTGCTCATTTAATTCCAAGGACACTAATTAGCTACAAAGCAAAGGAGGAACTTTCGTACACTCCTCATGCTTCTCCCTTTTTACCAATGACTGGACCAGGATGGACGTCTTAATCTGGGAAACATAAGAACAGACTGCGGGAACTGGTAGAAATGATAGTAGATCAAATGGGTCGATGTGGTGTTTGGAGTTTCTTGTCTTTGTAGGGTCATGATGGTAATCTGAGGTGTGAGACAGGCTTATCTGCTGATATGTAGATCATGGGAAAAACATCTAAACAAAGATGAACCTCTGGGACTTCCTGAAGCTATAAGCTGTACGGCTGACACTTTTTGTACTTCAAATCAAACAGCGGGCAATTATCCGAATTATTGACAGCAGATTTCTCATTTCAGCTGCAAATTAAGGCTATCAATAGAGCTTTCTGATGCAAAAGTGACTAATTAACCAACGAAGTGGAGCTCTAAAGCTGCCTTACAAAAAAAGAAAAGAAAAAAACCTCCAGTCGGCAGAACATTGTGGAAACACAGGGGAACTAATTAGTTTAATTATCAAAACAGCTAATTAAAATTACACAGTTGCCTAATTAGTTTGGTGCTCCTTGCTGTCTCCCTCTCCCCAACTCTTCCATCTCTTTTTTTCCTCTCACCTTCCTTGCCCTTTCACTCTTTAATTGACAGGTTGATGTTAAATATAAAAAAGGGAGATGGAGCGAGGGCGGTAGAGAAGAAGGGAGGAGAAAAAATGTATTAAAATGGAGGAGGGGCTGCGAATTTCTCTGTTGATGCTAACAGACCATATGGCAGCTGGAACTCTGGAAGTGGAACAGGCAAATAAATGACTTCCATCAAAGCAATACCAACCTTTCCTCTATTAATGCGTCCTTGATGCAGCCAAGTGAGGGGTATCTGTCCTCTCTGCTACAATATAGGTTTGTTTTTCTGGATCATGATTAAAGACCTTTAGCAATGGATAACGTAGTAGGTCAAGTTTTGACATGCTATAAAAAGCTTGTCATTCTATAAAAATGACACATTTTTAAACCATTTATTACATTTAATATTAGAGCTCTTTCCGCACTTTTCTATTTTTGTTGTGAACTAGGAGAGTGTGAGAAGAAGTAATTGGTTGTTTCTGAGAGAGATTGTAGTTCAGATTTGGTCCTAATGTTTTCCAGCTTTTTAGATTAGATTTGATTAGTTTCATTTTTATTGTCATTACACATGCACAGGTAAAGGTGCAATAAGCAGCAAGTGCAAAATGTACGATAGATTTGGTATATACAGAATATAGTGGCATTGCAACGTTTTGAAGACTACATGTGAATAAAGTATAATATAAAGGTATTGAAAACATAATGTACATGTTTGATAGCAGGTGCTGTAGACATAGATATACACATCGAATAATTTACCAGTTTAAAAATAAAAGAGATGTATATGTTTATACAGAAACAATATGCATAAAAACTATGTAATTTATGTACAGTGTAGTAAATGATGTGGAAAATGTAGTGCAATAAACAATCAGAAGAGAGATTATTCTTTTGTTGTACACCAATAAGGCATATTCTATCAGAACCAGCATTAACTTTTACAGTGGATTGAGCTAATAAACGATGCATATGCTCATGGCTTATTAGGTACTACATTGTCATCTGTCATCTAGCAATAAAGTGTTGTCTAAACACCTGGTGTAGAAGGATTAGAGATAAAAAAATGTACAAATTGTATGGCACCATAGTGGTGGTAGAGAGTGTAGTCCTTGTGATATTGCCATAAATCCTAAGCACGGGTTTATGTCTGTGTGGACTGTCTGGGCTTCCTTTAGTGTACACATGAATGTCCCTCGAGTACTAGAGATTCTTCTAACTTCAGAAATGCAAACTTGTAGAAAATATTGCTACCACAAAATTCTTTTTTGCGTGATTAAATGTTATGGACAGGCAGCCATAATCTTTACCGAATTTAAATATCTACTTAACTCAAATCTCTAAAATAAGATAAACCAGGTAGCAGGCACAGCTAGCAGGGATGATAAAGCTAATTTTACTTGCATGAATGCATGGATTAACTGTGTGGCCTACTCTTATACAAATGGAAAAGTCCTTTAGCTTGAGGACTAAGTTGAAAGAAATTTAACTCAAATGTTCAACAGTTGCATTTAAACAGTCTGGAACAGTGAAAGTGACACTCTACAGAAGCATAGCTACCACATTTCCACCAGTTGTAAACTTTCTTTAGCACTGAAGTGTTGTTTTAAGGGTGAGGTCTTGACAACAATGTATTTTGGTGTAGAGGTAAAAAAAAAACTTCATTATTCAGAGTGTATGAGCTGCATTGACATGGAGTTAATCTGGAATCTCAAAGTTATTTTGTAGTTTCATTAATAACCAGCTAACTCTGCTGGCATGCTTTCATAACAATAAAATAATAATAGACAATAATATTAATAATCAATAATAATGATTACCTGATTGAACAATCAACAGCCCGGTCAGGCATTCGTATTAGAATACCCCAGTTGCTCTGGCCAGAGTTTGATTCTTTAGCTCTGGCAGGTTTGACTCAAGTATTTATTAGGAACAAATAAATTATTAACAAAAATGTAATAATGGAAAGATGTGTGTATTCTCAAAAGTCGGTTCATTTTTTGTTAATTTCTCTTCTGTACTGATTCATCAAATTCATTTTCTGACACTGATCAAACATGCACAGCAGAGGCACCACTGCCAGTGATGCAGACACATCGGACAAAATACTGATGACAATCACTAGTTCCTGATGACTGACAGACAGTTTTATGTGTTGCTGCCTTAACATACGATACGTTACTCATGCTTGAAAACTAGTTGGACTGTTGCCGTTTGAACCATCCAAAGTAGTTTCACCACCACCTGGCATCTTTGTCCATGCTTGTATTCTTAGCAGCACTAATCAGGAAGCTTGTTATTTCTCAGGTTTGCAAGAACCTTGAACTCGAGACTATCTGTACCTTAAAGATTCATGAAGACCATGACATTGTGAGACCTGCTTAAGATTGCAAAGAGGGCAGGGGTCACTGTTATCCCTTCGGCAAGAGCCAAAAACAAATTGCATGTCTTAAGGGTATGACTTTTGCTTGTATGTCTAGTACCTGCAAGTATGTCCTAATTTAACCATTTGTCCTGTAGCAGAGGAACATGTTATTATGAACCTGGCTATTTGGTCTTTTAGAGTAGCAGTAAGGTTAATTTTTTTTGCGGTTTGTTTTGGGATGCTGGTGTGCTAACTTTAAATATATTTAACTTTACATAACTTTATTTGATTATTTTGTGCGTTTTACAACAAGCTATGCCCCTTTGCTCATCAGCATTGTAAACAAGAGCATTATAATGTACTTATATTGGCATCATTAAGTTCACTATATTCTGCTTGTGTTGTACAGATAGGGGCATTTTCACTGGGTTTCAATTTGGATATGAATCCTGCTCGAAGGCTGCTTTGAATCCCCATTCCTTTGGGCAGATCTTTCAGCAAGACAATACAACACATCTGATGACTAGTATTGTCTAATATTAGATAGAAGTGCATGACCAAGACTTTCTTGTACTTAACTGGCTCATGATTTTCTTTGACTTGACCCCAGTTGAGCATCTGTGGAATCACCGTGATTGTCATTTTCACACTGTTGTTCCACTACTACAGTCTCCAGTAGCTGTAGAACTACAATCAGCAGGACTCCAGATTCTTGCAATAACCTACCTGGACCTTACAGTGCCACAATGCATAACTTCTGTAGTTGCTGTACTTTGAAGATTAAAAAAATAGCTGGTGGTCAAAATACTAGACAGTGTATGAATTACCCTGTCATATGACATCTGTCACTGTCACCTGCTTTATAGACTGGTAAAGAAACATGGTTTAAGGGTCGTGTCCTTCACCCTGGCAGTTAATAGTTGCAGAGGGAACAGAGGAGTTCATGTAACAGACATGGAAGTTCTTTAAAGTGAAAATCTATGCAGTCAAGTATTAATCTGTTTCTTTTCGGTTGTAAAAAACTAGTAATTGTGTGGGTTTTACCTCACTACTGAGGTGACAGACCTATTAAAGACACATAAATTTGAAAATATTTAGCTTGTAGAATGCTCAGGTGTCACAGTACATCAGAGCTGACATTTCAAACTTCTAAGCTCCCAATACGTCCTGTGAAACAGTTCTTCCTGTGTTTGCATGGGTTTACTCCGGGTGCACTAGTTTCCTCCCACACTCCAAAACATGCAGGTAATTCAAATTGAAGATAGAAAATTGATAAATGTGACTTGTGTAATGAATGACCGTTTCCTGTCATGGCTGTAAAACATGTTACATAAATAAATAAGCAATCAAACAAACAAACCGAAGGATTCACCAACATTTCATATAATGCAATAAACCATAATTATATCTATAATTTGACGGTGACATTGTCCACAGTTCTGTCAACAGATGTTAACAATAAACAAAAATAACTCCCTTTTGTTTAGTAATATGAGATTAGTCTAGTCCAAACAATTTCCAAGTTTAACTTTACTGTGTTGGCTTGAACTTGGTAAAAACACAGCTTAGACAATGTGCAGGTATGATATTCAAAAGACATTTAGTACACTCATCACTGCTGTGAATAAAATAACTTTAATTAACTAACATTTATTAGCCTATCTACCTACCTTCTTACCTACCTACTTATATGCTATCTGCCTACCTACCTTTCTATCTATCTGTCATCCACCATGTAACCATTGGCATACGCCCAGTAACGCCCATTTGGGCTTGAGACCGGCAATAAAATGTAGTGGCTGATTTGCGTCTACCGCAAAATTCAGAATTTCTAGTGAACCTGGTGACATCTGGCAAAACTTTTTTTTTTCTTCTTGTTTTTAGAACACAAAAATTAAAATGTTGGTGGCAGGGTGTTTAAATAGGTAGCACTGGTGCCTAACAGTACAAGAATTCGTGGCTTTTATCACCACCCACAGAACACAATCACTGTGCTGATCCCTAACTCGAGCAGAACAAAAGAAATGAATGAATAAAAAGTGTAATGTATAAGGAATAAAAGAAATGTAAGAAATGCTGTGTTAGTTTATTATTAATCCACACTGTCCCAAACAAATGAAAACTAGATAGGAGAGCTCTGGAAGTCAGGTGTATTGTAATTGTAAAACATGACAAAGCCTAAACTGTCAAATTAAAAGTTAGGGTTAGGGTTGTTTGAATACCCAAAAAGAACGTCGGAACTAGCCAGGGATTAGTATGCATAAACCACTGCATTGTAGTGTCGATTGCAAGCCTGGGTAAATAAGGAATCCTGCAACAGAAAGGCCATCTGGTGTAAAAACATGCCAAATCAATCATGCGGACCATGATCAGCCAAGTGCAGCTTACATCCGACTTAGTAACAATCTATTGATTTTCCAGTTATCAGTTTGCCTCGCAAATGCTCTACAGTGTTTTATGTCTTTCTAATGTGTTGTTGGTACTACTTCTGTAAACAAAGCACTTTTATTAATATTGCAACTGATTGCAATATCCTTTCGAAAAGCATCGTTGTTTACTTAATGTAATCTCCACTGGCCTGTTGGTGAGGGGTGTATTACGGGTGAATTGCCTGCAAAGCTGCGGTCCGATTTGAATTGTCAATGCGGCCCTCTTCTATCTGACTCATACAGAGACCACTTTGGCTCAGATAGCGCAAAGACAGATTCCATCAGGTGCTTATCTGTTACAACCTGCATTGCAGGCAATTGGATTCAATAGTGCCCAATAACTGTGTTATTTTTTAAACATTGGGATAGCTAGGATTTCTGCACTGGTCAGCAGTGTGGTGTATGAGAATAAAAAAGAGCATAGGAAAAGTAGTCAAGCTTCTGTCTTTCTTCCTTCGCGCTGTCGTGTGCTATGAATGGCTCTGATCATTTTTCTGACTCTCACAGGTAAAAGTAATTTTATCTTGTAAAAGATTTTTTTTCTCATTATTGCTCGGCTGTTGCAGGTGGAAAAGAATCATCACTGCAATGACTTATCAGCTACCTGCAGTCATCGCTAAATGAGGCCAATTTTTCTCTAAAAGACATTGACCATGGCAATAAAATCAAAGCTGACTGGTACAGTTGGCTGGGATCATTCAGAAAGCAATTACTACGTCTTCTGCATGCCAGCATTCATTAAGATTCTAGTATCATTGCAGTATCAGTGTTAGTCCAACATTTCTGTAATTTTCCCACTGCATGGTAATTAGATTAAGCCCCATCTTGAGGGTAGTGGGAAAGCATTAACTTTAATTAAGATACCCTCATTTGCAATCTTATTAACAAGGATGAAATGAAGTGCTTCAGCTTTTTCAATGTGAAAGAAGTCAGACATGATGTTTTTTTGATTATGCACTGGAACCAACCTACCAGAAAACTATCAATTATGATTAAGTCTGGATATAGCCAACATTATGCAGAATACACTTATGTATGCAGTTATGCAGAGTACAAACATGTGGACACATTTACTAAATTCCATGTATAGGATATTCAGCCATTGCTAACAGACCTGGCATAAGATTATGACTACTCAAAGGTTAAGTGAATTAAACTTTATCTCAGCATTATCTCATCATGGCACATGTTAATAGTTGGCATTTATTAGGCAGCAAATGAACATTTTATACTCAAAGTTGATGTTAGAAGCAAAAAAAAATTGGCAGCATGGTCGAATTGTATCAATCAAAAGTAATTTAAGGAATGATCTGTCATGGTGAGAGAAGGACAATCTGTGTAGATATGATCTAAAGATCAAGCTGCTGAAGAAGCAAAAGCCTGGTGGGTAGGGTGTCACAGTTTTTATATATATATACCATTTATGTTATTCAGAATAACCACTGTGTGCAGCTTGGACTAGACAAGCTCGGAGTGACTTGTTCGGTATTACCGGGTTGTCACAGGTATCTACAGCCATGCTGAATGTAGTGTATCCCACAACTTGTAGAATATATATGGGGAAAGATCCATAGAAGGAACATGACTATCGAGATGGTTCCACAGATTCTTTATTGGGATTACGTCTGGAGAGTTAGGAGGCCAGGGTAGTACTTTCTGGCTTTGTGGCACATCACATTGTGTTGATAGGAAAAACAATGAGAACGTATCAGTGTACATAATCAGCAGGGATGGATTTGTACCCAAATCATTTAGGAGTTTCTTCTACACCAGCTCACAAAATGTGACTTTTGACATGAATATGATGTTAATATGATTGCATGTGTATTTGATTAGCTGTCACAACTAAACAACAATCATTTTATTAATTTAAACACTTAGGAACCAAACGTCAATCTTGTTAACACATGCTGCTTTTGCTTGGTGGTGAGTTTTAAAAAGTCTGTTATGATTTGCTGTCATTCTTGACATTTATTCAAGGTGTTCTTTCTCTGCCTAAACTTTTTCATCTTTTTCAAAGTCAATTTCACGCTGATATCAAACCAAACAATGTGTGCCTCTGTTCTGAGTCTGAATTCAACGGCTAAAACACTGACTTTAAGAAAAAGGCTTTTGATGACTTCAGATGCAGACGTTCTCGACTATGAACAGATCAGGTTCATCACAGAACTCTTTCTTATTTACATTTTCCTCCCCCCTCCCCTCCCATACACATATGTGCCAATCCGGGAAAGTGAAGAGTAACGAAAACAAGGCGAAAATGAAAGAATGCGTTTCAATGCCAAGGTGTCGAGGCCCTCTTTTAAGCAGTAAATGTTCTGACAGGGGAGAAGAGAAGGCGATAATGAGACTTGAGCTTCTTTCCAAGATGGCTGTATTGTTCTAATTGTTCGAGCTGTGAAACAAAGAGAAAGGGAAGAAAGTGAGAGAGATGGAGAGAGCGAGAGACAGAGAAAAAGACAGAAGTTTCAGAGCCAAGATTTAAAAAAAGAACAAACTTGGTTTTTCCAGGCAATGTGTTGGAGCAATTATGTACAAACCCTGCAATTATGCATATCTTTTGGAAACGTGTAAACCTGAATGGCTGGTTCGGCTCCACACAGCAACCCCCCACCCCCCACTGGCTGCACATTGTCTGAGATTTCAGACTGTTTTGGAAAAGTAATGGGGAGTTTAAATTGGTGTGTGAGTGTACATAAAGCCTTGAAAAAGTAAAATACTTTTATTATATTGCATTGTCTAAGATTTTAAATGCAGTAAAGGACTCTGGCACACACGTTGCCAAAATCTAGGTTTTGAGTTTTTCTTTTCGAATCTGGATTTGATTCTATCATTGTCTGGAGTTTACAATGTTCTTTCTATGTGCGAAAAGAGTTCTTTTCTTTTTTCATCCCAAAAATGTAAAATTTGGACTGGAAATGTTAAATGACACTAACTTATAAGCAATTAAGCTGATTGGCTGATACAAATGCACCTCTCATGAAAAGGGGTTAAGTTCTGCTAATTTTTTTGTCCTAAATGACTTACAGAATCATAAACAATGTCTAAGCGTTTGAAAGTTAATGGTCTTGATCAAGGGCACACCAGCCTTGCTGTGATGAGTCTTGAACAAGGACACTGCTAGGCTACAACTGCACAACAGTGCTGAATATCAGCCGATTTACATCATTCACTATGTGAAATATGGTGCTGGTAGCATCATGTTGAATGGAATTTTTTTTGCATTGAGGACATTCAAATTCCTGACTGAGACTTTTGTTAATGTTCCATTTTATACATTGGATTGGATTGAATCCTGTTCTAGCAGTCTGTAGACAACAACGTCCTGTTCTATACTGCGGTGTGCTGGGGGGGGCATATCAAAAAAGGACACATCCAGGCTGGACAAACTGATCAGATGGGCTGGCTCTGTGATTGGCATGAAACTGAATTCTCTGGTGACAGTGGCAGAGACGAGGACCCTGAACAAACTGCTGGACATCATGGACGATGTGAGGCACCCTCTACACAACGTCATTAGTCACCAGAGAAGCCAGTTCAGTGAGAGAATGCTTCTTCCCAAGTGCAGGACCAATAGACTGAAAAACTATTTTGTCCCTCATGCCATCACACTGTACAACTCCTCACTGGGGGGAGGAGGGGTAACAGGGTGGACAATGGAAAGAATAACAGTTAACTGGACTGTCACATAAGCACAATACTTACACTTCTTAATAATTTTATGCACATTGTACTTTTTATATACGCTGTTTACAACCTCAAAACACTTTATGTACAGAGACAGAATAGTTTTTCTTACTCTACTTTCTTACTTACTTGCTTACTGTATTACTTTTATCCTTACTTATTTAACTTTTTCTTTGTGTGTAATTATGATGCTACTGGGACCTCAATTTCCCTGAGGGAACCACCCAAA
>JAOUQU010000011.1:1953366-1968311 GCA_028566735.1 Ammoglanis amapaensis
TATCTATCTATCTATCTATCTATCTATCTATCTATCTATCTATCTATCTATCTATCTATCTATCTATCTATCAAGACTGCATCATCTGTACAATTCATATAACAACCGCCATTGTTATACTGTAGTTTAATCCAATTAAGGGTTGTTCTGGGTCTAAATCAGTGGGCAACAGGTACAAAACACCCGAAACAATCCATTACAGAGTAAAACACATTTACAACCACACAATCACACATTTACTCTCTCTAATTAACCTGACTGCATGTGCACTGGGGCCCATCACTCCATATACAATGTATGTATTAAATTTGGCCCACATTTGTTTGCACAGATGATCATCAAGTTATGTCACTGATTGGAAAAAAATACAAATTACACACAGAACGAATCCAGACTGCCCGCTTATAAATTAAAGACAAAATACGTTTTAAATGCAATACCCTGTTAAAACAATCCCATAGCATTGTCTACACAGTCCCAAAAATTGGTATAAAAAAGAATCAATTTTTTTTTTAAAAAAATCTGAGTTTGCCTGTTTATAAACATGTTAGAATGTTAATGGGGGCATAAGGTTGTTTGTGTTAGGCTATACTATATAAATGTGTACCAAAACATTCTGCATGCACCCCTACCTTTACACCTCCACCAGCTTGTTTCGGCGCTCTTCTGTCTCCAATCCTCGGCCTCTCCTGCCGTATATACGAAGGCCCAACCTTAATTAAGTCTGCTGGGGTTTAAAAATGTTGAATCTTGTTTAAAGACCATCTCAGCACATTCGGAGGCCTGCATGTAATCATGGTAATCAGGCTGTTTGGCTGCCGGGTGCAAGTCTTATTTTCAGCTTGATTTTATTTTCAGCCTGATTTGTTTTCTTGTGATTTTTAGGGTTGAGGGGGTGGGCAGGGGTTGATTGTTCCTGAGCGTCACCCTCTTTGTCTCCTTTGTTATGTCTTGCTAATCTCATTACAGCAAAATTCAATTACTTTTATCAAGGTTATTTCATACATGATAGATGCAGTCAGTGAGAGACTTAATTAGGGCGGTTGTTTGGCATCATCTTGCCAGTTCTCCAATAACACTTAAGCTTAGAACTTTCTTCCTGGAGAATGATTAACATAAAAGGGTGACGATGCAACATGTAAAAGCTCTGTGAGAACCCAATAATGGGAACATGATTATGGTTCAGCCGGAGTTAAGCATGTGTTACAGTGCTTCAATTTAGTGTCCACACTGACATTTGAATTTTTTATTTCCAACATTAATAGCGACTTTCCAGTGAGGACCACTAGCACATAAAGGCTATTTAAACCCTTGCAAAGTGGCTAGATTAAGATCGAATGAGTACACCCCCCCCCACCCTGCTCTTTCTTGTTTTTTCCCCATCCCTCTTTTTTCTGCTTCACTTATCAGAATTCGTTTCTCCAGATCCATTTGCAGCGAACAGACTGGAATTTAGGTGACTGCCCCTCCTCTCCTTACCAATTACCTCTGGATGATTTTTTTTTCTTTTTGGATTGAAACAAGATAATTGTGTAATTATCTGGCAAAAATGGGAAGTCTAATGTGTTAAAGTGTGATTTTTCTTTCACTGTGGTGTGACTGAAGTGTAAGAGTCTAGGGCACCGTAAGTTGACTAGGCTGAGAAAGGAGCGGCAGTCTGTACAGAGTGATAAATAAACTGATAAGAGTGGCATACACTCCAGCGAAGTGGTCAGAATGCTGCTGACCCATGCATTGTAAGAAGGAAATGCACCTGTAAAACCCAGAAGGTTCTGGACTATATCAAAAACTTTCATGGACATGTGAGCTGCAGAAACACATCACATTAATTCATTTTCATAATCATTTTAACTAGTCACAATTGATGTGGGCCAATCATTATAAAACTCTGTGTACACAAGGTAACAACACACACAAATATTTACTTATTAATTCACACATCTGTTGTGACCACCTTCTTATTCACCTCCAGCACAAGCTTGTAACTGTGTATTTTAACTTTCTTCTTCGGCAATTTGAGCAACAGTAGTTAATCTGTTGAATTAGACAACACAGCTTACCTCACACAGTCTAAAGACATACAGTCAGGTTAAGTGGAGACACCAAGGTAACCCTGTTTGTGTATGTGTGTCTTCTTGCTGTGTTGACCTGTTAAGGTTACCCACTGCAAACCTAATTAATATAATGCAGTAGAAAGACAGACAATAAACAAATAGTGTAGAAAGACAGACAATAAACAAATAGTAAAAAAAGTAAGTCATTTTACTATTATTTACTCAAAATAAAAATGTTTTTGTAAAATGTAAATAGAGATATTTTATAAAATGTGTAGAGCTAAATGTATAAAACAGATTTTGCTGATTACAGGCATCATTTCTGGTTACAGTTTTGCTGATTGTTCAACGATGTGGATTCATTTCTTTTCATGAATTAACACCCATTAGATTCTCACGGTGTTCTTTAATATAGTTATAAAAGTGCTTGTATTTTCATACTTCCACCACTAGACTAAAAAGCAGTTAGGAATTGTTCTGTACACGTTCACGTGGTGACGAGTCTGGGTGTGTGACGTAATTTTAGCCGTGTGACCACTCGTGCTCCTTGTGATGCGTAAAGCATAAACCAGTCATTACACCTTCTACTAACAACAGAGACCGTAACTGTGTGGCTCTGTTTCATTTATGAAGACTGTGTTCTGCATTTTTTAAAGAGATTTGTCATATACACACTTTACAGCAGTTTTGAGAATATTGGTTTTGAACAGCCATTTATTATACTGTGTGAGGGATCTGTACCATTCTGTATCTGTAACTAGTGTTTGTGGCAAGTCAGAAGATGCAAGTACTTTAGAGTTTTGTGTTTCTAGCTGTGTTGAGCTTAGTTCAAACTAACTGCGAGCACAGTGTTTTTCTCTATTCTGAAATGTAAAACACAGGTATTCAAGTCTTTTAAATATTGAGTGTTAACAAATCTTGAAATGTTCAAGGTTATTAAGTGCTATTTAACTTTAAACACGGGGGAGGTTGAGTGTTTCCAGCAGAAGCATAGTAGGATACGTAGTTAAAAACAGCACATTCAGAAAATATGGGAATCTGGTGTGAGTTATATATCTTATATAACTAGTAATATATCTATATGTGAGAGTGATAACATGTTCCTATGCTGTAATATTAATGTCATTTTACATTATGTGCGAATCAGTTATGTTTACAAAAAACAATAAAAACAATTTCAAACTTAAAAATACAACAGATTCGACCTTGGCATTGAGAATAATATTATGGTCAGTATTTACTGGAAGAACTGAACCGAAATCACTTCATCACACTGCTTTTTCTTTAATTGAAAAAACAACAGAATCCTGGCTCGGTCTGGTCCTGTCAAAATCAGACGTTATTACATTGACCTTAATCCAAATCCCTCCACAAACCAGGCAATTTTTTCTCTGCCAGTCTAGAGATCCTGGAGAGGCAGAAGGAAATAAACAGTCAGTCATGGAATGGTTTCGAGGGGCGAGAGTAGCAAATGAAAATTCAGAGGAAATCGCTACATAAGATATGTTGTCTGCTTTCAGTGGTTGTTAGGAAATAAATTGCTTTTGAAAGTGGAAATGTTTACCTCAATTGAGAGCCATTTTATGCCCTTGACAGGAAATTATTTCACAGCCTCTCTTTCAGTTGCTCTTTCTATTGGTCATGTTTTTTTAACCTTACAAAAATAACTTGGCCTCTACGTTCACTTCGACTATAAACACTGATTCTGTGTTTTGAGGCCTTTCTTAACAGGGATCTCAAATAATTTCTTTTCTTTTTTTCCAGTAGAGAAACTGACAGGCAGATTGGAAGGGAAAGAGGGAGGGTACGATTCTGTCCTCTCCACACATTTGCCCTTTGTGTTGTGTGTGCCAGGTACAAGAAAGTAAATGGAATGTTCAGTTGCACTGATAATGGGAAAAGGACATTATTGACTTATTATTGCTACTGCAACTCTGGTCGAGCAAACAAAACAGAGAGCAAATCCAATTTAGAACTGAGTTTGGATATTTGTAACAAGTTTGAGTATGTTCAGGGTTACATTTATTAACTGGAAGCGGCAGTATATATGTATTTATATATCTCTATATCACAGTCAATTCCTGAGTTAAAACATATATACAAAAATTATCAAATATGATAAAATTACAAACAGTGACTAAGTGAATCACAATAATTGTCTGTTCATCATGGAAATTGTTAGATATAATTGTGAGATATATGAGTTTGTAAATAAACATTCTATCTTCAAAGTTGATAGCAGGAAAACTGGTTAGAGACATGAACGCGGGCTGAACTGTTATGGCTAGACCACTGCCTATCAAAAGTGGTCCAAGAAAGGAACAAGGTTCAGTAATGCTAGTGCAGAGTGCAGCCTGACCCGTATAGTCTGATCCAACAGACGAGATGGTGTAGCTTAAACTGCTGAAAACATTAATGCTGTTTCTGATTAAAAAAATACAGAATAGACAATGCATCACATCTTGTAGCATTTAAGGCAGCAAAAAGAGGAACAACAAAATATAATATACGACGGTGGTCATATTGTTATGCATGATCAATGTATAGTCACACATCATTTACAGTGTATTTGTGTGCATGATGTGTAAGCCAGTGTGTGAATTACTGAGCCTGAAGGGGTGCTCCTGATATTGACACTGGGGTTCAGTCCAGAGCTCCAATCTGTTCTTATCAGACGCTTTCTGATGGCCTTGAGTCACTCAGATCCCCTTACTGACACAGCTCCCCCCTACTGTAAATCCTCCTTAACTGATTGGAAGTGCCCAATGTGTCCTTCTGGGTTCCTCGGGGTGGAGACAAAGAGCCCACGAAGAAAAAAACTACACTACACTGTCTAAAGATAAAAATGTTCACTTGTGTACATTTCAGCAATAAGTTATTGGTTTGAATACATATTTAAATTTGTTATTATACACTCAGGGAATTATGTTCATTATTTTGTTCAGTCAAACAAACAAGTAAATAAAACATTTATTTGGTAAGTAATGAGAGATGTGCCACAATGTTTAGAATTGTAACATGCTTTTATCACTAAATACTAAATACACTCGCAGTATTTAATTATACCGAAGTTATGTGTATTATATATGTCAATATATGAAATTGTTTTAGAAATGATTTAGAAAAAGCCTAAAACGTTTAATGTTTCATATATGGTTTGTGCAAATATGGACAGCTATTGTATATATGTTATTATATATGTATAATATATCGTATATATATTTAATTTTATACATGTACGGGTATTATATTTGTGCATGAGGCTCTTAATCTGAACAGGTCCGGTAAAAACAGATAATTGCACAGTGGCACACTGTTTGAAAGGAAATAAGAGTGTTCCAGCCAAATTAATGTTGTTGAAAATGTATAAGTGAATCACATCTGGGAAGGAGATCTCATAATATTTCACTTACATTGGAAGCACTTGTTCACAGCTCGCACTTGCAGTATAATAGGCATTGCACTCTACTAAACAAGTTCACACTCAGACACTCGTTGTTGGAACGGAAGCTCTTGCAGTCAAAATGAGAGGCATGATGCTGTGAGTGCCTCTCAATCAAAACACTGGTAAACAAAAACACAATGGCACTCTAGGCACCGAGCAGAGGGAATCAGAGGGAAGATGACCTTCCGTTAATTGGTTTAAACAAAACAGTTAGTCGAAAAATAGCTAAATAAATGAAGTGGGACTGACATCAACACCAGATGGTTTTTATTTCCAGAATTGGTGACCTTCTAACAAGTAGCAAATAGTTGAAGTTCTGTTTAAATGTTGAAATAGAAAGTTTCAGTTCTTTATAGTGGCTGTTTATATAAAAGGCAGTATTTTTTAAAGCCTCTATGTGTACTAATGCATAAACATAGCAAGATCTCAGTGTACTTGTAAATTAATTTTGCTAAGAGTAATAACACAGCAACATACCATGATTGACCCTGGCTATCAAATACCACATTACATGTTTGATTGTGTGATGGTTTATCCCAGATGCTTCTGAGCTGAACATACGGTTTCTTTTTTGCAGTTAAGTTTTAATAACAGTAAAGCACATTAGTTTCGTATTTAGAAAACCCTTTTTATCACTGTGCTTTTACACAACAGGAATTATATCACCAAATTTAACCAAATCTGTGCACACATGCATGGTGTGGTGTGCAGCCCTAGCCATGGTGCCCAATGAGCCTAGCTAAAGTGCACTTCAGTGGTGACCTATTGACTTTTAAAATTGAACCGGCATTGACAAGCCCAGTTCTCAAACCACCAACTCATGGCTGTAATTTAATTTGTTGTGTATTTTACATTTTAAAGTAAGTATACCATGGTTCTGGGGACCTAGGTTTGTTCCTAGCAGTTTGTGCAATTTTGTAACTTGTCCCATATGTGTACTGGTAAGTGATGGATTGCAGTGTTTTGATAGTATAGGTAGTGACAAAGAAAACGCTTACATTTACTTCCTCAAAACAAGCGAGGATCAACTTGTTTTAATATGTAGCCAATCTGAAAACTTTAAATTTAGATTAATTCCTCCATGAGGCATAGGAACTTCTGCATGACAGCATCAGCAATAATCCTGATTGAACAGTGATGATGAGTTTTGCAAAAGCTACGGTTGTCTGATCAAGTTACTGTGCTCAAACTAACGAAGGCAATACTGAAAAAAAGAGGAACCAACGATAGCTAATTAGTAAATCCATAATGTTTTCCTCCTTTTAAGCGTCTCCCTCGAGGGTGTTTTGAATCATTATGCAAATTATGTTGTCAAATGTCAATTAGCTCAGGAAGACTCTCATGATTTATTATTTTCAAGAGTGCTTCTGCATTTGGAAACCTTCTCCCACAAGTCACCTATGGAAATAGAAAATGAGGTTGTGTGGGTGAAAAGGCCATGTAAGTCTTTCTAATATGTTAAGAAGAATTAAACTCTATCGTAACGCAAAAGCCAAGATGTGTGAAATTTTTAATTAAAGATCCTTCTCAATGAATGTGGTTCTAAATTTTATCCATTCTAATTTGTGTTAACTAGTGTGGCTACATTTTGCTTTTAAATTAGAAGTAGACTTAAGTTGGAAGGATTGGTTCAGTGTTCAGAATTGGGGGTGGTGGGTGATTGGTTACATCTCTTTTTCAGTAATTGTGTGTTTTGCTTAACTAGTACTTTTACTGGACACTAGCAGGTCATGCATTCTACAAAAGGCTATGAGTTTAGAGATAGTTGTCTAGTAAGTGATACTTTGTACTATCATACAAAAATTAAAGACATTCTGTTGACCCATTGAACAAGGCCATTTACTCTCTCTGCTCTACAGTGTGGAATACAATGGCTGACCTTTCACTTTGGGAAATTTTAGATACAATTTCATTAGTTCATTAGTCTAGTGCATTCATATCACTGGCTGCTGTTGGTCATACAAGGGAAGCTGACTGCTGCTGTGATGTGTAACTCTTTCACCTGAAGGTCCAAACCTCTTGCAGAAGCTCTGAATCCAGACCCAGCCACAGCTCCATTTACCTACAGAGATGTTCAGCGTCTGGGGGCGGGACAAAAGCATTTATACAGTGTGTCAAAGCAATGAAAAAATGTTCCACTCAGTCATGTTGAAGTGACTAGATGCTCAGATTCTATAAGCAAATGCTTCAATGCTACAGGACTGCATGAGAAGTTACAAATATTGAGTCAAGTTGATTTTTAACTTTGAGATGAACATGTTCTAACACATTTGTAGTCAATGAAACATTAACAAAACATTTTTTTTCTTTTTTTAAAATTTTAGGGAAAGCTGAGTTTCTTATGTTGTCACTGGTTTGTATATATGACAATTTAAATCCTTTATTATTATTGTCATTTTGCTCTTGAACATTTTCTAGACACATGCAAGTATGCAGAATCCAAAGAGTATGGTGAAATTAGTGCAAAAAAACCCACAAGGATAAGGAGTATACTACAAAAGTAAAATCCCCAAAACAAGGAATTTTCCATATGAAAGAGGATGCCCTTTGTTACATCTGAGTGTGTAGTGTTTAGTGGGGGTTCTCGTGTGTCCCCTTTGATTGATAAATGGGGTGCAAGGGTGTGACAACATCCACACAGCAACAGATGGACTATGTTCAGTGATTAGATTCCAAAATTCCAACACAGTTCATCCATATGGTAGATGTAGCATGTTTAATAATGAATAAATGTAACATCAAATGACCTATGTTTACTAAACACATGTCCCCAACCTGAAGTGAAATTACTTTCTTATTGGCATTGCCATTGTTTATATTATTTATGGTTAAGAAAAGACTATGGTGGATGTCAATTAGGTTTTGTAATTGAATAATTACCGGACAGAGCACCATGGCAGAGTGATTCCAGGAGCTGTTCTCCAAATGTCAGAAAGCAATTGAAATAAATTACACGACTCTAAACTGACGGCTCTGATTAGACAAAAAAAGTCCTGCTCCATTTACTCTGTTTGGCAAATCCAACCACTTTTTACTTCTACCGTTCAGTCTTGGCTACGTGGCTTTTTTCTTGTTGACCACAACTTAATTAAAAATAAATCTGCCCTAAAACACTTCCTCACTTTCGATCATAGTTCTGTCAGTGAACTTCCTTAAAGAAAACTAAACGACCATCAGAAGCTCTTAGTATGTATGTGAAAAGTCTGTATAAATTAACATAACACGTGTTTGAATTGTGTAAATTGTACATTAGACAATCCTCTATATTGACTACTCCATAGCATTTGACACCTAAGTTGTTACGGGTATGTTAATAAATATTTTGATTTGGTACAGCAGTTTGGACTTCTGAAAGTATTATAAATAAAGCTGGATTTGATTGTTTTTAAAACAGAGAATTGCCTAAATATCCTATCAAATTTATCCAAAGTTGCATTTAAACTGTTACTAATGAGGTACTGGCCATTTCTGTTTCCTTCATTCTGCTTTCATTTATTTTAATGTGATTCTAAAAATTAAATAATTCTTGTAATTTTGTAAAATTCCCATAAGTTCTATTGAAATATGGATTATTTAACTTACTCAGCAGGCTATCTGTAGAGTGTTTTAAGTTTTATTTCAAATTTTTGGGACCAGCTATGGAATCTTCCTCTTTGTAAACAAATTAGATTCGACATCAGAGTAGTTAGTCGACTGGTTTGTTCATTATTCAGAGGTACATTTAATTTAGAAGGTACTAATTTAGAAGCTCATTATTAAACTTGGAAACAGATATCACACTGTTTTGATCGATCTGAAGTTAGCTTGAAATGAAAAGGAATAAGGCAAAAAAGAACATGGCAGATTATGTGAGATTAAACATTAAAAGTTTGTTTAAGTTCTCAGAGTCTCTTGTATTTACCTCAACCAGGGGTCAACAGCCATTTTTTCATTTGATTCAAAGTCAGGTTCAACAACAAGATATTAGGGAAACTTTAAAAGAAATATAAGTTTTAATTGTGAGAATAAATTTCGATAGGGTTTTAATTTCAAGATAAAATTATGTAGAGAATAAAGTGTATATGTTTTAATTTAGAAAGAAAAATAGGCAGTGATGATTTAGAAATTACGATACTGCCTAGAGATTAGATGGTCGACAGTTCAAGCCCCACTAAGACCAAGTTGTCACTGGTTGATCAAACATTGATCAAAAAAGGGTTTTTCGTTGGAATACTCTGCTAAATGCTGAAGTGTAAATGTACTACAACCTATATATCAATTTGCTTTATAGTGGCCTTAATATGTTATTGGACAAAGTCAGATTTAAAATGCACACAAATATAAAGTTAGTTACAAACAGCGTAAAAAGTTAGATAACACAATGGCAACACAACAACACAAGTTTTACTTGACTGGCAGCACCAAGCATAATTTGAATATCAAGATTTTGACTAATAAGTGCATGTTGATTCATGTCTGTAATGGATCCACCCGGTCTGTGGGGACAATGTCCCTAGGTAGAGTGTGTCCCATTTTGAAGAAAATATAAGAACAGCATGAATAAAACAATGAAGTGATTTTTTTTAACAAGGCACATGTTTATGGGTAATATCTTTATACGTTTGATATGCAGAACAAGGCATAATATTGTGATTTTGATTAGATTAGTCATAAAAAGACAAAACTGTCAAAACTATGACATCACAGACGAGATGCTTAAAAGTAGGAATCAGTTATATTATTATTATTATTATTATTATTATTATTATTATTATTATTATTATTATTATTATTTATTCAAACCTCCTGGTGAGAAGCAGAATATTCACTAGTGGTTGAGTGGACTTTATAGAGATTTTCATCTGTATTCTAGACACAATCAAAGCATGTTTCAATGTTTATCATTTGAGTTAATTCTTTTGGGGAAATTTACAGCAGTCGCCAACTAACTGCACGTTTCAGATGCAAGAAAAGCTTAGCAAGACAGAAAAAGATAAGACAAAAAGGCATAAATCAATGTGTCCAGGTGCAGTGAGAAATTTGGCTAGCACACCAGCACCAAAACCTGGATGTATGTTTTTGGAATATGTGAGAACTGGGAGGGAAAACATGCAAATTCCATAAAGAAAGGACCTGGACAAACTGAGGATGAAACCTTTTTTGCAGTGAGACGAGAGCACTAACCACTTCATACTTGCAATTGTTTTTTGCAGTAAATTATGAAAGAGTCTTAGGAGGGCGGGTACTAGGTATTTAAGGATTGGTTTATTGTTGGACACTTATTTGTTAGATTCTTCTGTTCTTGTCTTATATATCTTACTGAATTGGCATCAATGTTTTTATTCCAACACGTGTTTACCAGTATCATTACACACTGCATTTTTGTTATATAATTTACATCAGGGGGTTCAAACCTGTTCTCAAAGTGCTGGTGTGGCTGCTGGATTTTATTCCAGCCGGATCAGAACACACCTGATTTCACTGGTAATTAATTACCATGATTTACAAGATGCCCAATCCTGGATTTTATTGTCTGGGATTATGACTTGATAAGAGATCGGACCAAATTTTCGAAATAATTAGGTCAGACTTTGGTAATTCCAAAGGTTTGGTAAACTTTTCTCTACGATGTCCAATTAGTCTTAACTTTGAACCATATTACTGTATGCTCTGCTACTTATTGAAATATTAAAAAAAGCCAGCATTAAAGCAAGACCTTCTTTGCTTTTGCTCTAGTGTATGCCATTAGCGAGCTCTATCAAGTGGTATAAATCTTTAATTTTAGAGATCAGCATTAATGGCTGAAACAGCCTAAGATCTTTGCTCCATTCCAGCCTTTCATCCTCTCAGCTGGCAGTATTCCGAAGGGGGCCACACTCATTTGCTCCCTTAAGTACACAAAATTAGCTGCTTATCTGTAGATCTTGGTACATGATCCTTATTAAAATACGTTATGTGTGTCCATGGCTTCTTCTTTTACCAGTCTAGCTGCAGGAGCAATTCTCTGACCTCCTTCTATATGAACCTCCCCATTTTTCTTGCCCTAGGTGGAAAGGAGCTTGGCTTAATTAAATTGCCTTTAAAGACAATAATGACTAGGCTTCCACCTCTGTGCGCTTCTGGTTTTACTTCTGGCAAATACAAGTAGACTTTACGTGCCTTACAACAGTTTTTTTATAGGTTTTTAAAAATTCAAATCAAAGTGATACTAACAAAACTGCAAGCCAGCTAAACAGATCATGGGCAGTGTGAGAGTATGAAGGTTTGGTGGAAAGGGCATATAAAGGAGTGTGAGGCTAATATTGTTATGATTGTTATGACGTGGTTCGTGCACTTTATATTTATAATTAAAGGTAAAAAAAATTCTCATTACTCCTGTGTTTGCTTGAACACATGCAACTGCAGGATGTTGCTTTATTGTGCTGTGTGTGCTGTCATAATGTTAATGAGCACAGCTTATGGAATTAGGTCACCGGTGACTGTTAATGTGGCCAGAGAGGGACTGCAGCCCTCGTTATCTGTGCCTACCTGCCTTTGATTACAGTAGGCCACTGGGGGCTCCCTACCTGCCACCGACTTTGTACTTCTGCTGGAACGGTGGAACAACAGGGACCTCACACGTCTTAAACAAGACCTAAGAAAAGACTATCAATTAGGCTTTGAAGGTCAAGCAAACTCTTCCTCTTTGTCTCCTACCTATTCTCTTTCCCCTAGTCTTCCTCGTCTTGAGGCACCGTTATCTATCGTGCTCTCTCCTACTTGCATCACGCTTTCCAAAATACATCTAAAGACTCCATTCAATTAAATATCTCTGGACTCCAGCTGCTCCCTAAGTGAAAGGTCAGGCAAGTCCAGGAGGCTAAAAGAGAAAGGCTTGGGTTATTCAGAAAAGCCCTGCCCTCCCTCGTTTCCCTTCACCATGCAACAAAGCCTACTGCAAGCCTGGGCTCTTGCCTAATGATCCCCACTGGTCAATCCCTAACTAGCAATGACAGTTTCCCCCCAGCAGCACCATTGCGGACGAGAGCCAATCGATCAGGTGCAGGGGGGAAAAACACACATATAATGATAACCCACAGATATAATGTCAAGCCCTTGTGCCATCCCAACTGGTTGACATTCAGATAGATAGAGGAGATAGCCAACTGCCCAGAATTCACAAAAGAGGTGCAATGCTGAAGTAAGTTAGTCTGCAAAACTTTATCCTTATATATTTTACAGATGTGGTCTTTACATGGGAATGACAATCACATGAAAATGCCCACATTCAATATCATCAAGGCAAGCCAGCCCTAATTGAGCCTCATTATTGTAACTGTAATATTCTTATGACTCATCAGACAAGAAGAGTGGACTGCAACTTAAAGAGTGGACAGCAACTTGGGAGGCTTTATCTTGATCATATTGTACATATGTTGGCGTTAAAAGCCTCCCTTATATGGCTCAGATTATTTTTAAATTGACCATAAAATTCTAATTGAATCAGAATTTAAAAAAATAATTAATAACAAGGACATGTCTGGTTCTACCCTGGAAACAAAGTCTCTAGAAGACAAATGACTCCAGTGGGACTCAGAACCCATGCAGGGTTGCCTTACTATGTAATGTGTTGGCAATCTATTTCCTTCTTTAATTGCAAGCAGACAAGTGGAACCATACATCTGCTCCCTGCTGCTTGACCCAATACTTAAGCCCTATTGATCTGACAGCTTAAAATGTGGTGCCAGTTTCCAATCCATCATTAGTATAGCTAAGGCATTATCAAACTCTCTGGTATCATACACCAACCCCTGCCTGCCACCCCATATCCAATTCAGATTAAATTTAGGGTGTCTTTTTTGGATGAGAGGCGGACAGACGACCTGACTCCAGTGCTAGATGAGAAAGTGCTGGGCTGGGCTGGGCCGTCCCAGAGTCCCATCAATAGCCCGAGGAAGGGCGGCCAGGCGACTGCAACAACAGGATGCCTGTCACTTGTATGCTGTTTGGAATGGAGCTAAGGGATCAAGAAAAGCAAGGGGACAGACACGGCCTCCTAATAAGAGCCCGTCTTATGTTCTTTTGCCCGTCTCTCTCTTTCACTCAACACTATGGTAGACTGGGTGATCATGTTTCCCAAATTATCAATACTATCACTTCCTCGGCTCTGTCTCGTCCAGACACAAGTTTTTTTAACCTTGTTGTGCCATGTATTATCCTTGTAAGTGCATCTCAACTGTGGGTGCAATCAGAAAATAACATTTTGGGTCAGTTACATAATGTGTGTAGAATCAGACCTAAATATTTTATTTGATTGCATATTTAATCTATCAAAAATGAATATATTTTGTATGTGGTATTAAAGTGCACACTTTGAGTAGCATTATGTTTTAGTCTGAGAAACACAAAAAAATCTCAATGCACTGAAAGTATCCAATTGACCAAAAAAAAAAACATTGTGAAATGATGGACACTAAGAGCACTAAACCTATGGCATTAAACTTATGTAACAGGAACTTTTGAACGGTAAATGGTGGTCATTGCCAAATCAGGAATTCAACTGCTTCATATAAATGTAAATTATTCATTAGCAATGGGTAAAGAAAAGCAAATAAAATGATAGAAATGCATTATATAAACAAAAACTAAATAATACCAAAAAATATTTAGCGTGTTAGAGAACATTGATCAAATAGCCTGTCACTTCCTATGAAGTGTCAGACAATAATTTTCCATGAAACTGTAATCTTAAACATAAGTGCTCAGTGCACACTATGCAAAGTTACCGTGCACTTACATAAGTGCGCAGTTTGGGAACACACCTCTAGTCAATAAACAGGTCATGTACCATATATCCATATGCACAACCATATATCCCAATATAAAAAAGGTCTCCAGCTGGAGAATGGAGGCTGTTTTGCTCATAGTGTTTGATTTCAGATGGTTCAGGTTTGCTTCGTAGTTTATGTTTATTAATCTGCCAACTTGCTTGTCTTTTGTTTGGTTTTGTTTCTTTTTAGTTTGCCTTCAATTCTAGGTGTGTTAAAGTTTTGTGTGTTTAGGTCATAGAATTGAGCTTAGCCCCTTGTTTAGAGTTGTTTAGAATTTAACCTTTTTGTTATGTTTAGAGTAGATTAGCAGTTAGCATTTGGGTTAGCATTTAGCTTAATGTTTGTATTCCTGTTTTGTGTCTTTATTAAATATTTAGTTTGTGGGTGTCTGCCCCAGTCTTGTTCTGTATAAACCATATTTGATTTACTCACTAATTTCAGGTTTCCAATAACTGAAAACTAGGATGCCTGAACTATGGGTGTGTTGGGAAGGCATTGTGCACTCTACAAACATGCAATTTTATTTGTAAACATTTTAT
Source organism: Ammoglanis amapaensis (assembly GCA_028566735.1). Taxonomy (NCBI): domain Eukaryota; kingdom Metazoa; phylum Chordata; class Actinopteri; order Siluriformes; family Trichomycteridae; genus Ammoglanis; species Ammoglanis amapaensis. The sequence goes on from JAOUQU010000011.1 coordinate 1,968,194, forward strand.
TATATTTTTAATAGTGGTGGGACTTTTAAAAAATTAAAAAAATTAAAAATTTTAATCGAGTTAATTACAGGGTCTGTAATTAATTAATCACAATTATTTTGCTACTAAAATGTTGAAT
>JAOUQU010000011.1:1999072-2017770 GCA_028566735.1 Ammoglanis amapaensis
GCGAGAGAAAATGTCGGGAGTACTGTAAAACATATGATGACTCTGCACTGTTGGTTAAACAACACAGCCGAATGGTTAAAACTGTCGCCTCACAGCAAGAAGTCCTGGGTTTGATTCCCGGGTTGATCTGGGGCTTTCTTTAAAGAGTTTACACGTTCCCCCAGTGTCTATGTGGGATTACTTTGGGTGCTCTGTTTTTTTCCAAAAATCCAAAAACATGCAGATAGAGCAAACTGAAGATACAAAATTATCCATAACCGAGTTTGATGTGACTTGTGTGATGAACGTCCGATTACTGTCATGAATACCTAAAGTGTAAAACATGACATTAAAAGCTAATTAAATAAGTAACTGATTGAGAGATTGAAGTTAAAATCTGATTCCGGTTTCTGGTCCTGGATGGCTCTGTGAAAGTTGATGGTTACTTTATTATGGTCATAATGTTATGCTTGGTTGGTGTATAGAAATGCCTTTTTAAATTTGTATTTTCTTTTTTTTTCTTTTTACATTCCAAAAGCATACACTAACAGAATTGGTTATCTACTAAAAGTAAGCCATGTTTTGAAATTCAGGACCACCTTGTACCCTCATGTATCATTTTGCTGCACTTCAGAAAGTTGGTGCAAGGCCAGTTGTTTTTAATGGGGCCGGTGATTTCAGTTCTAATTTATGAAGCCCAGTTGTGACTCGGGTGCAGGTCTTTTGAATTTTCTGCTTGAGGGAACTTTGCTCCATGACAGCTGACACAAATGAAAAGCCAGGGTGAAGAGTAATGAGAAGCTGAAGATAAAATAACACAACAGGAAAAAAAAGCTGGCTTGAAGTCCAGTCTCAGCATTGATCTTCCAGGCTGAGAAGAACAAACTTGCAGCAAATTAACTAAACAAGTGTCAAGAAGCCGACTCTAATGATCACTGGATTTCTCTGAGTGCTCTGTATGGTGTAGCCAGAACAGAGCTCCTGTGAAGATCTGCAGTTTTGATGTATGCTAAACCTACACCACATGAAAGCAGCACACAAGCAGTCAAATATCTCGGTTAATGTTCAATATCTGCAAAGAAAACAAGCCTTTGGGGATATTTGTGTTTTACTTGATTAAATCGTAAAGGCTGCTGTAGAAAGACGCTGGACATGTTAACAGGCTTTAGTTGTTTGCAAGTTTGTCTTTATACATAACAAACAGTTCATGGTGGAAGCCATAAATATCCTCCGCAAATTTGTTAATGATGTTTGCATTATTGTTTTATCTTAATTTAACTAAACAATATGGTGAAAATTATTGTACTAGACTTTATACACCAACCTGGTGTAGTTAGTGTCCGATGTCTAAGGTGTCTCATATAAAGTTTTAACTTAATTCAAGGCGTAATATAAAACATCTTGAAAATATAGACAGACAGACGATAAATGTGTGTGATGCTTTGTGATTGTTTCAGTCGCATTGTCTAGGTTATGTGCTAACAGTGCTTAAGACACTACCCACTGGGCCCACACTTCCTCTGTAATGCTAAAATTCAGTATAGGTTATTAAAGTGCATTTAAAAAATGCCTATTAGATCATGCATATTAGGCTTGTTGACTAAAAAAGTAAAAAGTATGGGCACCATTGCTCTAAACAATATCATGTTTTTTTTTAAAGCTATATTACGCTTCCATGTGATCCTCTGTAGCTCTCTAGACTAACCGAATGAGTTTTCATGGACATTTTATGGTAAAAGCGGTAGATATTAGAAATGAATCGCCAACTTGTGAGCATGGCATTAGACATGCTCTTTAATAGCTATGTTACAATGACAGGCTGTCATTGATAAATTCCCAGAATGGTGCAAATCTTACACCAGTCGTGTGGTGTAGACCTCCATAAACAGCCAGCTGACAGCATCAGGGGACTCATCCTGGTCTTGTTGATTGAGAATTATATTTATGTGCCGAATAATGAATCACTACGGGTCCCCGAGGCTCCCATCATCAGCAGAGTGACGAGCTGCCACTTCTCAATGAAGATAGAGGGAAGAGTTTCATAGCTTGAAGTATTGGATGAATTGGTACTCTGTATCCATGGATCATCATTAGAATCAGTTACTGAACGCTCAGGTGAACCGTAATGAAAGCCGCTCAATTTAAATCCCTCAGCATACCAGAGTGGTTGACTGGTTAAAATGAATAGACCTCTCTAATACTCCTAAACGGCAGTTATATCGTATAATAAAAGTATTCAGGTAAGCATTGCATTGGAGGTTTCATGAACGATGTAGAATATCATGTCTTATAGTTTTATGCAGCCTGTGTTTTTCACTGAATTTGTTGCTACTTGTACTCACTAGGCCTGGGCGGTATGGCTTTATTTTGGTATACCATGGTATTTAAATACGATGACGGCCGTTTAAAAAAAGTAATCTTATATTAATCATGTAATTTTCTTTATTATTATTTTTTTTAAACATGCTGTTCTTGAGATGGGAAGGAGTGAGGATACTTCCCCCCTTGCCCAAATCCATCTCGTATACAGTATGTAAGTCTGGGGGAGGCAGCCTGCTACACGTGTGCCAACAAAGATTTAAATATGCATTATTTGTCAAATCTATATTCGCACAAGACATATAAGACCTGAAATGACGTTCCTCTCCTCAAGGGAGACAAGTCGCAGTGTAAGAAGAAGTTAAAGTGAATGCACTACATTTTTGGTAAAAAAAAAAAATACCCAGCTCTGACATGTTCACAGTATGAGGGAGAGGCAAAAACACCTTTTGCATACAAGCATGTATAAGACCTGACCAACGGGTGAAATGGAGGCTTGATAAGGAATGGAGGGAAGATAAGGAATGTTTTATATGACCGATTTATACCATGGCACTCTGACTTCATTTTTACAATATTGTTGTTTATTCAGCACCAATTATAAAAAAGGTTGCTGACCCCTGATGTATTAATTTAAATGAGGGAAGTTTGATCTGTTACCTCATTATGCTTTCGTGTGTAACTTTAACCTTGATAGCACTGGAAAAAGATCTGTCTGGAAAAGATCGGAACATCTTAAATGCATCACTTTCATTTGGATTAGTCTTATCAGATATCGAATCATTGAATTCAGATGAACACAAACTATTAAATAGAGATTTCAGTCGTTTCTGTTTACGTTTTTTAGAATGTCAGCGATGCTTACGCTTTTAACGCCCTGAGTTTAGATTGCGGCTGTAAACATTTGTTTCAGATCTCGTTACCCTTTTTGAAAGTGTTGCACATTAATTTGTACCAGTGTAAACTTGTAGACATTTTTGTGACCGCAACATAAAATAAAGAGTACAATACATAGTGCAGGTAAACAACAGTATAATAAATACAAAAATACTATAGGAAATTTATTACAAATCTAAAGTAATTACATAAGATAGAACTAAGAGTCACAATAATACAGCAGCGTGGATATTGGAAGAGTTTTGCTTTTCGTTTATTTAGATTTTACATTCATGACAGGACTGTCTCCAGGTTGCTTTGTATTCAGCGAAACCTGTGAACGTGCAAAGCAGGAATACTTTTTATACAGGGCTTAATCTAGGGTAGAACAACTTACAGGACTACAATTTCATTTTAGATACGTTTGTGTAGTATATAAACTTTAATACAAGGATTTTTTTCTGATAATTAACCAATTTTTTAAGATGACAGGTGAATGATTTGTGCTAGCTGGCAAGCCTAATTATTTTTGTTTTAGCTGCTCTGTGATTTTATGACAAGCAATTTGTTGCTTAATTTTCATACCACACTTAATTTGAGATGATATTTGATTGCTTGTAAAATCATTTTAAAAGCCAGTCAGTCAAATAACACATTTTTTCCAGTGATGTTCATCGTGATGGTAAATCGGCCAATTATAAAAGTATTTTAGTTTAGCTTAATATTTTGTCATTATGTTTTATTGAATGGTTTATTATTGCATTTTTTACCTCTTGCATGGCATTGAAAAAGACACATTTTATCTTGAATGATCTATAATTATGAAATTGGAAAATATTGTCAATGACTTGAACTTGTTCAGGGATATTTGATTGTGAAAGCACAACACATTTTTAAACATAATAATTCACAGAAATCAATTGCAAATCATTGTACACAATAAAACATTATAAAGACCATAGGGCTGTTCAAATTCTAGTGAGTGTTTGTGCCTGTTTACTGTGTACAACAGTTACCTCAGTAGAGAGGATTCTAATAAGTCATTGATTGCAGTACTGACTATTACAAAGAGGGTTTTGTTTAGAAAGCTAACACTTCTAGCATCATGCTATTTAAAGCAATGGTCAAGCAATCAAATAAAAGTCAAATGTAATGGGTATCTTATTTTGTTGTTGTTAACATTTTCCGTACTGTCCTAATCCTAACTCCTAAAAGTTTTTCTTCTTCTTGGATTAGGGCTAATGAGCTCTAATTTACACCACTGATAGTGTCCAATTACGTATAGTTTCTTTTCATATCTGCCAACTTTGAAGCTCCTTGATTGTGTTACAGTTAATCAGATACAAGGTGTTGATTTAACAAGTTACATTTAGTTTGCTGCAGTTTCATAAGCGTTGGAACAGATGGTAATACTCGGTGAACATATTTAGTTTGATTAAGACTCATTGTTGAGTCCACTTCACTCTAATTTCTTTTCATTAGCAATAATCATGTCTGCGTGTCATTCTAACTACTGGTCTGTCGGTTAAAAATAAAACTAAGCGCAACAAATATAAAAATACACCATCTGTCATAAACGATGAGGTTCTTTTAATGCTCTGCTCTTGAAGCTCTGTTTCTGCTCAAATCTTAATGCATCTAATGTCAATTATTGTATTAATTTCATGTCCTATAATGACTAAGTTTATAGGTTTACAATTACGGCAGCTTGGCATGATTTGATGCCGCACAACACCCACTGAGTTGGGTGACCTTTTACAAAACTTCCTCCATGGTAAAGATATTTAGAAACTCTGTTTTCATTGTTGTCGCGAAGACTGAAAAATACAGCTTTGTTTACATTAGCTGTCATTTTAGTATCGGTAATGCTGTGTTTTTGTTTTTTCATGTGGTTGAAAACTTTTATTTAAAATACTGTGTGGACAAGGTTTTTAATTTGGTTTAAAAAAAATCACCGACTAGCCTTACAGAAATTTGAATAAGATATTTAATGTTTGTTTTGTTTGAATTTTGATTTGTTTTATTAATAAACTTCTATTTTTGCATTCAGGGATATCCTTGGTTGAAATTGTCTGCAGTTCAATATTCAGTCTAACTAAATGCTATGAATACTGTTTCTATTCCATTTACCATACCTTTTCAACTTTTTTCGGGGGGGATTTGTAATTTTGAACGCATCTCTAGCTCTATTATAAAAAAGCCACATAGATCTTGTCCAGCCCAGATGTTGCAGCTGCAAATAATGATTGTGTATCCTGGTTATCTCGGAGAAATGCTAATCTTATTCTTTGTCGTCTTCCTAAAGGCCAAAGAATTTAATTGCTATATAAAAAACTATAAAAAAGCAATCCATAATCTCCTATTTTTTACAATAGCCTCTGGCTGTGAGAGTAGAAGAAATGGGAAGTTTGGCTTTTCCCAGCCTTTAGCCTCGTTAAAACTCCCCTGTCTGCCGCAGCACCTCCTGATTAGAGGCGTGGCTGCCTTGCCTTGCAACTTCATTAAAATCTATTTAAATCAACTTCAAGTGTAAAAGTGCTATTCCAGTGAGTAGGAACGTCTCAGGGAACATCATTAGAGCGTTTGTGTGCACTACTTGTCTCCAAATGCAGATAATAAGCTCCATCACAAGCGTCAACGCCCTAACCCTCTCATCCTGCGAGGGTGTGTGTGTCGCTGAGGCGCCTGTGCCAGGTCGAGCACTTGCGTTTCCTTAGATGTATTTTGTTCCCGGAGCAAAAGGGAAACTCGCTGGAGCAAAATGCCATGCTGATGCCCTTGGGTCTAAACCTTCCTCCCTTGGTCTTGAACAACTGTCATTGTGAACTGTCAGGACTTCGTTGATAGCACACAGAGCAGATGGCAAACACTTTCATTTGCAAGCAGCTACACCTCTGAACTGTGCACAGCCAGCCCTCATTGTTATTTTATTTAATCGTGCTACACTTACTAAGTCATTACACTTGTGCAAGTGAGGCGAGGCTTGAATCTGGCAGGTGAAGCTGGTTTCAACCAACATTTATGCAGCAATGCGATAAATATGCAAACACTTTTCAGGTGTTTGTATGTCTGTGTTTTCAGTTCATTAGTGAGCTGTTGATGTTCACATACCTTTTCGTTGCTTAGCTTTCATTCTTTTTTTGTAGGTTTTGCATCTTAAGCTGAAGCAGATTTTTCATTTACATACATTGCATAACTCTAACGGCTTTAGCTACTAATCACACGAGTGATATGTTCATGTGCAAGAAACCTTCGTCTTTTACATTCTTTTAGTTTATTCATTTATATATTTTGCACCCCCCCTACACACACACACACACACTTTAGTCACACTCGATTCATGGGCACTCGATTCATGGGCTATGCATCTATGGAACCTTATACATATTTTTATATGTTGTAAATCTCATTATTTTATTTCGTTTTTTTCAATAGTGTCGAGTGGTGACTCAGTGGTAGTTTGGAAAAAAATGTTTTGGTAAAGTATTTAAGACTTTATTGGTGATTGAAGGTGAACAGCAAAGTAAAAAATTCACTGTACTGTACTATGTTCTAACTACCTGCTTATGTTGTACATATTTACTGAAGTTTAATAAATAATAATACACATTTAATAAATAAGTAAATAAACAAACAAACCAGCAGGTCATATTTATTGCAGGTGGATGGATTGTAATTCATTGTAATTTTTTGATTCATCAATTTTTATTTGACTAATTTGATTGTTATTCATCAGCAGTTTGTTCTGTAGCATGTTTACTCTCAGCCAAAGGCAATTTGGGTATTTCCTTGATAGTAAGAAGTCAACTTTATAGGGACAACGCAAGGACCTATCAGATAAATATACTTTTAAAGTTCTATACTCTCACAGTTAAGAGTTACATAAACGAGCAAAATAAATAATTCAAGATGCTGTTTATGTTTTTGGTTCAGTAGTTTCTGTCTTTTTCACTAAAGCAAGATGGGAGAGATTTTTTTTATTTTTTACTTTAACCAGGTCTCTGCTGGCGCACCTAGAGGAGACAAACTTCGGTCTCGGCTTTGAGCAGTTCTGTCCTTACCTTCACCACTATACTACCTACGTCGACAACTTTCAAACAGCAAAGAAGGTTCTCAAGGTAAGTGCTGGATAATCTGTATCATTATTTAACTTGAATAAACCTGATTGTTCCAGTTACTGCTCAATGAATTAAACTAAATATACAATTCTACTTCATACAACTAACATCGAAGTTTGGAAATACTCACTAGCCAGTAAAAACCAAAGCTGCTTTTGCTTTGGGTTTCCACAGCAGTTATGGCTTCAAAAGTCAAGTGGTAAAAAGCGGTACAGTGCTGCACCTAGGTACTGCTAAAATGTTAGGTTAGAGGGTGTTGTTTCTGTGACATGTCAGGAATATGATTATGATTGCACTAGGAATGTAATGATTCACTCTTCCCTTGATACGATGTGATTCACAATACTAGGGTCACAATAACAAAGTTTAGTGCTTTTTAATTGTTTAGGTTTTAAAATTGTTTTAGGAGAAGTAATGAATTCTGTTTTATTTCTGAGGTAGGTACAAACTATAAACAATTGCACATATTTTCTTTTTATAATAAAATGAAATAGTAAAAACTATCCAACATTATATAACTATGACAATGCGGTCCAATGTGTTCTCTTATCAGCGCATTTGGTTGGAAAATCATGAATCTGGCAACCCTGTGGTGTCATCAACCAGGCGAGGTGTATAGCATCACTGCCTTGTGCAGTTTAAAGTGAATATCTGATATCTGTTCAATACACATGTAAACCGATATGAATCGTTATGCATGCGAATCAAGTCTTAACACACACACACACACACACACACACACACACACACACACACACACACACACAGGACCAGTGTTTGAATAAAGGCCGTCACCTTTAGTGCCAATTACTGTTCATGTCTGTCCATATGGTGTCATGAATATGTATACATTATAGATCTGTGGTAATGTGTCAGATTGACAGTGTATCAGTCCCCAGCTATAATTAGTTAAATCCTTTCAATGTTTGCGGTTTTTCATTCATCATTTGAAACATGCTTGGTGCTACTGCGTAATAAATTTGGGGATCGATTCGAAAAACACGCCGTCGCATTAACTGAAAGATCGGCCCTCAAAATGATTGACGTCTGGAGTTTTAAATGAATGGAGCCACCCACCTGATTAAGGCTGCCGGATGACACCCTGTGCAAACAGATCTCTCTTAGACAAAGCCCAGTGGTACCATTAAGTCCAACACTCTCGTCTCATTAGGCCTGACTTAAGTGGGCAGGCTCCGTCAATTGGCCCCCCAAAAATGCGTGCAACAGGGATTCACGCTCGTTCTCACTCTGTCTTTCTCTCTCTGCTAATTAGCTCCTCCTTCAGCCTGGCACCTGTACCCTCGTGTATGGGTGACTGATTCCTTGTTAAACCGAATCAGGTAGCAGTTAAAGAATTATTACCCACTATGCTAATGCTAACTTTAACACTTTTACAGTTTATACGCTACTTTTTTCACTGAGAAATGGAAATAGTTTTCTTTTCCTGGTCTTATCAGCTCCGCATGGAGGCATCGCCAGCATCCGCTCTTAATTATTTGCACTGAGCCTGGAGTATCTTTGATATTAATGTCTTAATTTAGAGGAGGCCTAGGTCTACACCAAATTGACTGATTCACATCGATTGAGGAGTTGGCTGTGTGAGCTAGCATCGATTTAATCACCAGACCTACATGGCGGTAATTGCTGAAACACAGAGCAGCATGTTTAGCCAGACTTGCTAGCAATTCGTCCCACCATCAACCTATGTCATTGTCTGCTCTCCACAGGGGGACTTGTAAGGGTTTTTTGCTGGGTTACAGGGACAATCAGCTGCTCATTATTAGGAATACACCAGTGCTAGTATTAGTTTTGGGTCCAATACTGTGCTTGATCCTTATTCTTGCACTTGTAAAAATGAGCCTGATACCAGGCACTGATGACATTGGAAAACGATGTAAGATCGAGCAGGAATCTGAAGGAAAAGTCTCCATGGTTTTAAAGTATTTTAGCACACGTGAGTGAAGCTGTTTAGAATTTAGAATACTCTTTTCTCTACTGTGGCTTTTTACACACACAGTACTCATTCCTCAATTTTTAAACAAATCCATTACACACACTAGTGAACACACACCAGGGAGCAGCAGTGAGCACACATGCCTGGCACAAAAAGCAGCCTTAGCCACGGCGCTCAGGGAGCAGTTAGGGGTTCGGTGCCTTGCTCAAGGACATTTCAGTCGTGACGTGCCGACTCTCAGAATCAAATCATCAATCTTTAAATCACGAGCCCAGGTCTCTAACCACCAGGCCACGGCTGTTGTCCATTATAAAAGGAAATAAAGATTAAAATACATGCAGTGATACATGTTTTAAAGAAACTTTACTATGAACATAAAAATAAAGTTGGCTCATTTTATCAGGTTGGCTAACGAAAAAGTTAAATGGAGCTGCTACAATTTAAAAGAAAACAACTTAATAATAATAACAACAATTTCTTCCATAAATATAAGCTTTGTTTTCTTTTCACGATACATTCGGTTTATTCAGATGTGTGCTTTCACACAATGTTAAAATGGATTGAGGAGGGGAAGAAGGGGTGTTCTAAGACCTCATCCACTTATTTTTAATTAATCAGTAAGTCAGTTAAGGAATATAAGATCTTTTTTTTATTTATAGGCTAGAAGTCACTGGGTCGTTGCTATGTGTTATTGATCATTTCATTTCTTTTTTTTTACTTTTAATTTATTGTAATTAAGTTTATTGAACATGTTCTTGTATTCGTATCAGTACTCGATGTCAGAAGCAATGGTGGCTACTGGTCAATCAAAGTGTGATTCAGTCTTTCAAACAATGGTCCAGACCTGCTAAGCATCTGGGGGCAGAACAAAATCTTGGCATTTATTTAATGACAAGCAATTTTCAAAGCAATGGAAAAAACCCTGGTTTCATGCAGTCCTGTTGAAGTGAACAGACGCACCAATTCTATGGGCAAATGCATTGACCGAATGGAAGTGGGGAAAGTATGTGAAGTTAACGAATGTTTGATTTTGTCGAGTTCTGGCTGGTAGCTGATTCTGAAAGAACTCGCCTTTAAAATGAACATTTACTTAACACAACGTTACATATTTCAACTTGAGATTTTAAAGGAAACTGAACCTCCTTTCAGTCTTACAGAAACCACCACTTTTATTTAAGTACTCGTTCTTAGACAAAGTGATCTTGTTTTGCAATGCTGATTATAAACTGATTAGCATTTGAAGCACATTTTCAAAAACAATGAGCATAACTTACAAAGTTGAAAAGTAGATTGTAATGGCCTGTTCACTGAACTAGTCCATCTCACGCTATAAAAGTGGTAGCACTAATGCTCTGCTGCCGTCACATCCTGATCACTTAAATCTTCTTCCTCTTAAAGCTTCCATGAGTAATGGATCAGTAAATCAGATGGTGTTAAATCCAAACCGTAGTCAGGCACGACCAATTACTTCTCCTCCCACCAAAACTTTTCTAACCATAATATGCTTGCTAAAACTTTGGAGATCTCTTTGTGTATTGTTTGTGAAAGAATCAAATAAGGACGTTAGTATCCTAAATAGCACCAAAGTAGTGACTGGTTTACAATTCTTTTGTTGGTTTATAGTTCTTTTTTTGGATGTGGGTTCTTTCGAAGCACCTCGACATTAAAACATTTTTACTTTCTCAGACGCAGCTGAAGAAAAACAAAGCCTTCAGAAGATTTAAGAAACTTCAGGAGTCCAGACCAGAGTTCCACCAACTAAAACTTGAGGACCTGCTTCCTCTTCCGCTAGAGCGCATTCAGCAGTGAGTCTGACTCTCCACACGCACAGGGCGCTTATTTTAACTCCCGAGCTTTCCACTACAACACACACACATTTACACATACACACAAGTACCTTCTGGCGAGGAACGTCTCGTTGTGAGGAACATATTTTTCCGTGCTCCTGAAGTATGGATTAAGAAAGCTCCGGAAAGTTTTGACTCATCAGATGTCAGAGTAACTGAGGCATTGAATTCCATATTACGTGCAAATGAAATGAATTGTTCGGCAGTACATTGCGTTTAAACCATCTGCTTCAGCATGGAGATTGTGGCCGTTCGACAGCTCCGACAAGATGGCAGCATTGATACGTAGTCACGTTTTGAAGCAAACGTAATGCATCTTGGTTATGCATCAGTGTCTCCTGACACTGGCCAGTCTGCTTCCTTTGATGTGACAAAAGTCTTCTCGTTAGCTGTCAAATCACTCAGCAACGCTCTCCTTCTCTCCTCTGAGCCAACACGGCCGGGAAGAAAAATTTTGGGGGAATTTGTCGGGGACTCACTTGTAGCCGTACAGAAAAGCTGTCACCACCAGGTTACACCTTCCATGCTTGAGTTCTCCGTTTCTGTTTAGATGCTTGGGTGTATTTTTTTTTAGCACCGCCATGTATGTAGAAAAGTATCTGATGACAGACTGCATTATAGTTTGATGTCACACTCGCAACCGCATCTAGACTGTTCAAAAACTTGTCAGTCGCCTTTGTTAAGCAGCCAAAATTGTTGGTGGTAATTTCACACGGTCGCGGTCTCGGCTGTTAATTAGTGTAACGGGGTGCAAAATGGGCTGAAACACAGTCTTGGTCCATCTTAATTACGCTTTTGTGTCACTTCAGCTTTGTAAATATAGTTCTGAAGATGAAAGACGCAGACACCATGTCACAGTTGCGACGGAGATAATTACGCTTTTAAATTTCTTCTTCTTGCGTAACTGTATCTTTTCTACCTTATGTAATGTTATATGGACTCGGTTTCATCTTGACATCTCCATCTGCTTCTCTCAGACTATCAGGAAAATAAGTAAATTTTGGGAAATACAGCTGCAATACAAAGTTTCTGAACTCTTTAGAGAATTCTCATCACTACCATAGATCGAACAACCCATGGAATACAAACACTTGCATAACATTCAAAGTTTCATTCTTTGTATTTTTGCCTTCTACCTCGACTGGTCCTCGACTGGTGAATTTGCAACAGTCGGTATTAAACATAAATGGGACAGCACATTGCTCCTCTTAAAAAGCCCTTTTTCAAAAAGTGAAAAAAGTAGATTTGTTCACGTTATGCTTTTTGTAAGCTTGATATATTAATATATGCCAATATACCTTTATAATGTCTATATTTTGGGTTATACAAAAACTAAAGCTAAACTTTATATTTAAAAAACAAACAAACCAGTATCTAAATGATTGTTTTAAATTTGATTAAAACACTCCTGGAAATGGAAATAGTAAAATGATTATAATAATATAATAAAAACTTATTTATTTACTTTTAGCAGTTTGTGGTGAATTGAAAATTAAAAAGCGTTCACAAAATCTAGCAAATGCATTCATATATCAATGTATATCAATGTACTCTGACAAATATCATCGTCTTATTGTTTGAGACAAAATCTTTCAAAGAAATGCCGCATCTATACAAGAATCTTACAGCAATTCTGTTGTTAATATTGGCTATCTTTAAAAAGAAGTTAAGCTTTTTCTATTGTGTAGTGAGCGTGATTAAAAAAAGAAATGAAAATCACTATACAATTCTTTCTGGTTATTATTGTATTTCATTATTCTTATTGCTCTCATTATATTTATTATTGGTGGTGGTTGTATTTCTATATAATTTTTTTAGAAGACTGTCCAGAGATTTCTGCTATTTTGGTTAGGTCAGCCATTGTTTTTTATGCTTATTACTGCAGTAGTAGTCATGCGCTTTCATGTAATTAGAACTGTTATTATTATAATTCCGAGCCGAATTGGGCTACATTTTCTTCTATTGTGTGTATAATTACCCCGACTCCTCTTTTTAACTTTCTGTGGTGATTTCCTGTGTCGCTGCAGTGTCTTGTCCCCTCAATCAGCACGTTCAAAGGTTCCCATTGATCTGGACGCCTACTCTCTTCTGTTTGAGACACACTGGGGAAACATAATTGTATGATGATCTAAAGTGCAGCAGGAGAAAGATCTCAAGTCATAGTGAGTGCAGATAATTAGGGGTTTCACCTTGAACAGTAAGTCGTGAGAAATCATTGTCACTCTGGTTTGCAGGATTATTGAGAATAGTGGCTATCAGGGTTTCTTTCTCTCTAGATTTTTGCATTACGTACAGTATTTCTTTGATTCTGCTCATTTTTGCTCTGGGACTAAACTACAGCAGATGGATCTTTATGGAAAATTGGTCAGCTGCTAATATTTGACAATTTCTTGACAATGTTCTAAATTTGTATGCTATTTACATTTTATTATATTGTTAGGTTACATGGTAACTGAGTAGCACTGTCGCCTCAAAGCAAGAAGGCTCTGGGTTTGATCTTCAGGTTAGACATTCCATGTCCTACATACAATCCAAAACCATACAACAACTGAGGTGAACTGGAGTGTCGAAATTGTCCATGACATTGTTTGATCTTACTCCGTGCACTAATGAAAATTACGGAACAAATAAATTCTGTCATAAATGTAACCAAACAGTGTAAAAGTTAAAACTAAATGAAACCTCCCACAGTCAGAAGACAAAAGTGATGTCCAAAGGTAGGACAAAATATGAGACAAAAACATTGTATCAAGGGAAAAATCTGCAGTACATGGAGAGTGTGATTAGATAAAACGGAACAGAAATAACAACACATACTGAGAGAGTAAAGAATAAATTGTATTCTAATATTTAAATTATTTACAAATAAAGTTTAATTAAAAATGTGCTTCCAAACCAGTTGATCGCTTAGATATAATTATTTATTTTACAGTCAGTTTGTTAACCAAACTGTTGTCCACTTAATTGTCTGTTTTAATGCATTTAAAAATTTACATATTACATTGAATTTAAAAGGTACTTGTAAATTCAGAATTAAACCTTGCCTCTTAATTTTAATTGCATGTGCTGTCATGGAAAGGAACACCAATGGATTGTTGTAATAAGTATTTTATTCAATTTTATTAATTAGTGTTAGTTCTGTAAAGGTCACTATTAGTTCTCTTACAGTTCTCTTGCGTTTTTAAATATAACTATTAAAGAATAATGTTAAAGTTTATTCATTCTTATTTAGGACCCTTTCAGGATATATTTTTCTGTGCATGGCAGGGAAGCTAGGGGGTCAAGACCCTGAGAAGTTTGGGAAACTGATCTTAAAGTATCAGTTATGTGGGAAATGATCGTATTAAACAGTAGTGGGGCTGTGGAAGGATCCCGGTTTTTGAGGTTCCATATTATTTTTGCAATAATATGCTATTTCATAGTCCGGGCGGCAGTGTTTATTATGTGTGAGGACTTGAGGGCAGCCGTGGCCTGGTAGTTAGAGAACTCGGCTGGTGATTGGAAAGTTGTAGACAGGCTGTGAACAAGGCATCTGCTGCTTGCAAACTGCTCGCCAGGCAGTGCTACTAGGGCTGCCCAAAGTGTCAGGCACAGGTGCTCAGTGCTACCCCCTAGTTTGTGCTCGTTAGTGTAGATGTGTGTTTCACTGCATGGATTGAGTTAAGTCTGGAGGAATAAATTATAATAGTGTAATCCTAAGAACAGTGGTGAAAAAGTTTTCTAAATTAAAAAAACAGTGTTTTTGGATTATGGGAGAAAATGCAAACTCCATACAGACAGGACCTCGACTTGAGGAACGAACCCAGGACCTTCTTGCTGTGTTTAAACGGTGCTGTGACCTCTTAGATAACCATACTATTGTGACTGATGAACAACAGTGTCACATGTCTCTTTTTATTGACCTGGTTTGACATCTGTTTACCTCTTCATGGCTGAATTATAGCAGTTTGACATTCTCTCCATGTATTTCATGCATTTGCTTACACCACTTCTATTGATCACGTAAATATAACATTACCTTTATTGTATCGACCTTTGCATGCTGACCTCAGGTTGTCATTGTTTCTGAGAACAACTGCCTCATTAAAAATTCTCCGAAGCAACATAAATGATTCCAAACGATTGACTTCTTGGCACTCAGGTGCTACGGCAGTCTAATGAGCCAGTTCTGAGATCTCGAGCTATTATCCAGGCGTCTGGACAGACATGATTGGTCGTGTTTTATGGGAGGAAGACTAGACTTCAATAAAATAAAACTAGTACAACCAGTGAGTTGTGCTGTTGGAAATATGTGCACATTTTAAAACATGTCTTTATTCGTCTTAATTTTCTCGGTTAGTGCTTGGCTTTCCCAGGTTCTAGTTTCTGCTCTGCTACCATCTTGGCTGGGTAGCAACCACCAAGTTAATGGACTACTAATATTTATTTACTCTTATGAATTTTATTGTAAATCGTTCAGTTTGCATCCATTAAGGGTTGCCACAGTGATTGGAATTTGCATTTTGTAATTTTTTTTTTTTTTTACACTGAATGTCAACTAAACTCTCCTATTTATCTAGGCCTGGCACTCCAATGGTTTGTTTAGTGCTCAATTGACCAGTTGCAATTGCAAACTATGTATTGTTATAAATACTGTTATTTATACTATACTACTAAATACTATATATAGTATTAATAAAGTATTATAATTATTTTAAACCATTATTTTAAATATTTTATATTATATATTTTAGATAAATTATATATATAATTTTTTGTATATTTGTGCATATGTAAACAAAAGGTGAGCACAGCCTACAAGTGGGTAGCCCTGGCACTTCACAGCATGAAGGTCTTGGGTTTGATTCCCTGGCTTTCCTCCAGGTTCTCCCGTTTCCACTCACAGTCCAAAGAGTAAGGTATACAAATCCTTAAATATAGTAAATAAAGAAATATTTCATATATGTGAAACTAAGACAGAAAACGGTTCAGATGCCAGACATCTGACATTAAACGGACACCCAGGTAACGTACCACCCACTCAACATTCAGTGTTAATCAAATGGCACAGCTTGTGGTACGAATGCTGAAAAATGCTAATGGTTTCTGTAAGATGATGCATGTGCGCTGCTTGGAGGTGCGGTAATCGCCCCCCATACATCCTAAAGACTTTGAAATGGAGAGTTTAATTAAAGATGTTAAGGGATTCTTTTCATGGATTTCAAGATCTTTGTTTGGTTTGCTAGGTTGAAAGACACTGAGCTCACGGAAAGTGATTCCAGTTTCCATTACCAAAAAAATTGACTTTGTGTTGTTTTAATACCGTTCTATTTTTATTTCTGATTGCAGTTAATTGCTGAGTTTTGGCAAGTGTACTTGCAGAACTCTCTACGCCACCTCCTCAAAGTGTACGTCTGGTACCTTTTTGGTATGTCTGGTAGCTTTTAAAGCGGCATAAATGTTATGCGTGTGGCTTAATAACCCATGCAGAAGCCTGACAGATTTTGTTGTCTTTTAATTAAGAAATTTTAATCTTAATGCATGTATTTAAGGGAAAATAATTAGACAGATATTTTTTTCTGCTATGACATGTGTGGACGTGTTGTGTGACCCACCCATCTGTCGGGACTGAAACGGTGGGAGTGATTATTTATGGGAATTAAAACATGAAGCTTTTTAAATCTGCATATTATATAAAGGCGTTTATGTGGTGGGGAGGATTTGGTTGTAAGTAGGACAAGCGGGTTCTTTAATACACCTCGCCTCTTCATTAGAATGTTTGAACTGCTCTAAATATGGCTTAGATTATGTTATTGTCTCATTATGGTCTCTTTGCTTTGTTGTTAATGAGTGGGACAGGGTGGCTAAATGAGCAAGTTTCTCCAACATTATTTGGAATGCGCTTTAATAATGCTCATTAGCCCGTTCCCTTTTAAATGCTGCTTCTTTAATTAGATTTCCTCTACCCCCACCAATTCCAGCACTAACAAGGGTGTCCGCTGCTGATAATTTCTTTAATGCATTTGTTACTACAACATGTTACAACAAGAAGAAAAAAAGAGAAGATTGTTTCTCCTTTTAAGTGCTCTTTAATAAACAGAGGCTTAATTGGCTCCTGTTTGATTTGTCCTTTAATTGCTCATGAGTTGATACGTTTCTCTCTCTTATGCCCTCTTTCATACAAGAAAGAGACTTGTCTGTTTAAAGAGTGGTTTATTAAGACTTGATCAGTGTTATTTTGGTATTGCAATGATCTCTTTATCAACATGTCTCCAACTTTATTGACCTACGTTTATATAAGATTTACTTACAGGGACTCACAGGGTGGTAGGATTTAAAATAAAGTTACTACTCATTGAATATATATATATATATATATATATATATATATACATATACACATAAATTACTGTAGTGATATATGTAGTATGAACGTCTGTGCCCTTGGCACCCGTTTGTCTATTTAAGCCATTGCAGACTGCAAATGGAGAAGGACTGTTACTGTCTTGATCTGATTGAGGGAGAAAGAGAAGAAAAAGAATGAGTGAGAAGCACTCACAGCAGAAATCAATGTCCGTTGTCAATGCTCAATGCACTCCAAGGTCACAACTTCCCCCTGAATGGATAGATTAAGAGAGTGATTGCCTAGCAAAACTATATTTACCGACGGCAGGTCTTTTTGAGTGAGCTCCTATTTAAGCGTAACATAAGTCTTCAGATTTCCTTATTCTACAATTCAGCTATAAAATCATATATACATATATATCTTTTCACACAATGGGTAAAAAAAGTACTAAACACGTCACTGTGCCAATGTATTTATAAAGGTGCTATTTCACCACATTTCAGTAACAACCCATCCTATTCTCCCATGCAAAGAAATCAAACCATAGACGACCAAAGACCATGTTATAATGAGAAATCAAAAAGAGGGAAAAGTATGGAACACGCTTACTGAAGTGTTTTTAATACATCATACAAAAGCCTTTGTTGGTGATGACAGCTGCAAGATTCCTCTTGTATGAGGAAAGTAGTCACATGTATTTCTCAGGTGTGATTTTTCCATAGATTTTTAATTGGGTTCAGATCAGGATATGTTTAACCAGGCTGTATTTTCCTATTATTCGTATTAGAGTAAAGAAAACAAACCCAACACTTACAACATGCATGATCTTACGACATTTATAACATTAGGTTATGTTGGTTTACTGCTGCTGGTTTAGTGTGCGTAGTGTCTATCATTTCACACTGTATTTTTTGTATTGTTTGAAGTGCTCCATCTGGGTACTTTCAGTGCACTGAGTTTTGTTGTGTTGGTTGGGCGCATTAAAACATAGTGCTCAAAGTCTGCAAGTGCATGAACTGGGACACAGCTCATGACGGCTGTAAAGCAGTTGTCAGAAAAGTTAAATATACTAGCATTTTCCAGTTCATACAGTAATTATTTGTTCGTAAACTACAATGCAGACATTTTACTGATTAACCTTAGTTTTGTTAATTTTTCTGAAAAGTAATAGAACATTTGGTGTTTTTTCTATTATTTGGAATAGAATGTGCTGCGTTCTCCGTGCATTTGTGTGTATGTATATATATATATATATATATCTCAAACACTGCTATTATAGT
>JAOUQU010000011.1:2021433-2033379 GCA_028566735.1 Ammoglanis amapaensis
ATCAAACACTGCTATTATAGTGACTACATAACACATATATGCTATGTAATCATGCAGGGATACAAAATAAACTGTTACCAATTGACACATACTGACCTTATGTGATTGGAAACATGTAAAAAGAATCTTATTTTATAGTCACATTTTAATAAACGTGTTTTATTAATATGCAGCTATTGTGTCTGGTGTGAATGTAAGAAGTTCCACTTAGTTTTTTGTTATATTAAAGAGTTGTTGAGATTACTAGAACCACAGCAGAATGTATTAATCTGTGTTTGGTGCATACCGATCCAGAATTTCTCAGCAAGTGGTCGCTGTGGTTCATCTGAGTTCTGAGATGTTTTCGGCTTCTCGCCAGATGCCACCTACATCTGTTTCTCTTTCTACACTTAAAAAAAAAAAACAAACAAACCTGTTTTTCTTTCACAAGATAATTGTGATGCCAAAACATCTATGGTACTCTAATCCATCGTGTTCATAATTAGGATTTAATATGTTCATAAATGAATCTGCCCAGTCTGGGATTTTTCTCCTGCACTGAAAAAAGGAGTACGCGTTACAGTGGTTAGCACCTCACAGCAAGGAACTTCTAAGTTCCATTCACAGTTGTGGCACGTTGGGTCTTTTCTCTGTGAAGGTTGCATGTTCTTTGTGTGTTTGCATGGGTTTATTCCGAGTGCTCTGGTTTTCTCACAGTCCAAAAGCAAAGTGTAAAACATGACATTTGTTAACAATGCATATAGTTGTATAAATTATAATTACGTTCTAGCAGATTATCTAGGAATGTTTACTGTTTACTATTGTTTACATGAAGTCTATTTTAATAGCGGCATAATGGAAGTGGATCAGTAACACTCATTCTAGGGGACTGTAATTATTACCCAGGTAATTACTAATATTGGCGTTGTTCAAAGCACAAAGGAGTCTTACTGTCTACATTGTTAGCTTTCTTATGGCCGATTTACACTGTCGTTTAATGCTGTCGTTTCCTTTTATAGTAATGTGTCAGTCAAATGCACAAATGATTTACTGACACAACCCTAAAGGGTCGTCAAACTTCTGAGGGTTTTGTCACCTTAGTGTTTACCATCTGGTTTGAAAGATAAGTGAACAAGGTGGTCGTAGATTTTACTGACTAAATTAATAATCATAAAAATCAAGGCATCTTCATATGCAGAGAGTGAATAATTTACAACCATGTGCCACTCCATGGCTTCCATGCTCCTGTTTGTGGCATGCATTGTTTCTCCTCACTCTTTTGGCATCATCGTACAGAGGCACTGCATTGCAACATTGTTGTTAAATTGACCTTTAGTAGTGATAGTTGTATTATGTTGTCACCTTATAAATCAGTTTATTCCAACATGCTATGTAAACAGTTTCCATCGATTTTTCTCTACTAGGCATTCAAGCTTGCCATTCAAACCATTGGAACTAGGTGGCACAATGTGAAAAGGCTGAAGATACTGAATTGTCCCATAGATACCTACGTTGATACCTTGCCTGTACATTAGAGTGTCAGTTCAGAGTAGCGAGAGAGCTGAAGGGAACGAGGAGGAATTTCAAGGGTTACTTGCCGAAGCTCGAGCTGTCTCCCGAAGTGTCAGCCCCAGAAAACTGCTCTTTAGAAGTAAAGTTTAAAAGACGTCACTCATGGGCTGACGGGTGGCATGGCGTCATGCCGGCTGCCACCATTTGTTTACTTTATTCCAACATGGCTGTGGGGAGTAGTGGTTTCCAGTAATGTTTTTTTTTTCTCTTGCGCATCACTTTCCTTCAATTAGACTGAACCCCGCTGTAACACGTCTTGCTCTGCTCACATGATAGCGATGTACGCTAAACTGTTCAGGTCTAAGAAATTAGAAGCCTTGATGCCATCTTGCATTGCGTTGGCTCAGGTGATAACAAGTTGACGCTCTGTGTTACTGCAATTTTCATCACTTTTAAATCAATTCAGTATCAGTTTGGTATAAAGAATTACATGTAAATAACACTCCATGTCAGGGGAAACTCAGATTGTGAGAGTATATACAGTATAGGGTCTATATTAAACCCTAATGAGCACTACTTTTCCCATCCTCCTACACTCTCTATCTAAAGATAAAATGTCTACAATGCCTTAAAACGCTTTTAATAAATGTGCTTTCATTTGAAGCTTTAATAATGAACGATCATTTTCAACTGAAATTTCAATACTGCAATCAAATCTAAATAAATTCTAATGGATTTTTCTTATTTAATTATTTAATTAATTATATAAATATGGACAAATATAAAAATAGACTGACCTAACATAACGATACAACCACTGAGATTGCACTTAATTTTCCATCAACACTTTTCATGTTAGTGGGCAGGATGTATTAGGCTGCAAGTTAACATTTATATTTGGCATTAAATTTTTAATTGTGATGCCTGATTACTAGGTCAGAGCAGCGCTGGCACTAGCCATTTGGATGCCCAAATAAGTCAGTATTTGTCATGTTTCTCTTTATTTTAGAAATAATTAATAATAATGTTTCAAAGCGGTTGCAACTGGGAGAAATTTAATTAATTAATTTAATTTAAATGTAGAGCTCAATCATTGGCACAAGAGAAGATAAAGGTTGTTTTTTAACCTGTACTTAAACTTTCTTTCATCAGTTAAGTAGGGAAACACCATTCCTTGAGTAGCCCAGCCGAGAGTTATTGTAACTTGTTGACATGGGTTTGCTCCTTACATTTTATTTTAAACCAATGGTACAAGCGGAGTTCTCTCAGTCGATTTTTGTTTACATCAAATAAATTACAAAAAACGTTTTTCTATTGTGATTATTATTGATCATCAGTCACTTGGTGCCTTACGCACATTGCAAACTGTGTGTAATGGCAGTGACAGCCCTGGGTGGGAAGAACACTGTGGGGTCTGCATTGGTCAGTATTTAACAAATCACTAATGGACAAACACATTCAAGTACTATTATTATGACTAGCTTTTATCCAGAGTAATCATCTTGCAGCCTGGACACAACACACATCATAAAGAAACCATCAGAAAGGTTTACTCATCTGTCTTCACACATATATGTTCCTCATCTTGCTCTTTCATGTTATTAGATAGACAGATTTCATCAGTGATGTGGCTTTGTGAAGAACACTCGATGGTCAGCAACATTTCAGTGTTCTGTAGATGTAGAGAGGAAAATCTTTGATGTGTTCAGACGTTGAACTTCTATGTAGTCGAGCTATAATCTCCAGTATTAAAACTCATTCTTTTTTTTTCTCAGCCTCTGTAAATGCTGAAATGAATTACCCTCAAATTTCTCTGCTTCTCAATATGCTCTCACCTTGTGATAGGGGTCATTTCCTTAATAGGGCCCTTGATTTGCCCAGTCATTAATAACCTTTATCTTTGGACAGGCTGGCGATAGCACAATAATCAATATTTAATTTCTCCTTAATGTGTGGAGCTTAACCCTGTCAAATTCATTCACTTGTTTAGGTGTAGCAAATGACAGCGGATGTATCCTCTTTCCTTTCCACTTTTACTGTCCATCTAACCATATGGCCTAAAGTGTGCGGATGTAGCAGTATTACAGATGTGTTTTTTAAAGTACCTTCACTTCTCTCGAAAGGTTGCTTTGTGGTTTTGAAGCATGAGGTCAGATTGGAATGGTGGAAAGTGGACTGTGATGTGGAGTTTGTGGAGTTATTCTCCCAATGTCCGTGCAGGTTTTTCTCCTCGTCATCCTTAGTCCAAAAACTTACAGCGAGGTAATTTGGAGTTTACCAAATTGCTTTGTAGGTAAATGTGTGTGTGTGTGTGTGTGTGTGTGTGTGTGTGTGTGTGTGTGTGTGTGTTTTGTTTCTTCCTCATCATTTAATACAACTAATATACAATACCTTAAATACACACTATTCTTCTGGTATCTGAGGAAACCTGATTTAACTAATGATATAACTACACAAATCTACTATAGATGTCCTAATACACCGTACCCACATTGTGATGTGATTGAGGCTACTGGGTTCAAGATATGATTTCTTTCCAGATTTATTTTTAAACAAAATAAAATTGATGACCAATGATTTTTAAAAGAATTAAATATTATTTTCGTGATCATCTAATAATGGATGGGCATTTATTTCTGAGGTGGGTGCAAACTATGCCAAATAATGCTGCTCATTAAATATTTTTGTGTAAAAAAAATAAATAAAGCAAATTTAAATGTATTAGTTTAATAAAAAAATTAAACAAAATGTATGAGTGTAATAAATCAATTTGGGAGCATTAAACTTGTAAGGTGAACATTATCAATAACCTCTGAGGTTGTGCTTCTAAACTGAATAAGTCTTCTTTTTAAGTGAATCAGATTGTGCTTCAATTTATTTTATTTGTAACTCTCTTGTGGTGCATTGTAACATTCATGTAATGTATATAATGTGTATCATTGTATCTGGTATGGTATTGGTGGTTAACACTGTTGTCTCACATTAAGAAGTCAGGATTTGATTCCTAGGTAAGGCAATCCAGGGCTGACTGTGTTGTTTGCATGTTCTCCTCATGTCTGTGTGAGTTTTCTCCAATCACTTAGTAGTTGGCTTTGTGGGTAGAGTGTATTGAGACTTGTTTGTGTTATATAATGCAACAGTAAATGTCTCTTGATCTCTTTTTGATCTCTTTTTATTATTCAAAATTGTTACACTTTTTTCTTTCTGTTGATCTTTTCTCAGATACTCTCACTTTTTAAAGGACCTGACAGAAAACACAATTCCAGAAGACCCAGAGTTCCAGCAGCTTTCAAGTAAGAGTTTACAGCATCTAACATGTCAAAAATCTTAGCCTTTGGATTCTGGTTGGGTTGAAAAAAAAACATGAACGGGTCAGTCAGCTCGGAGAATTGCTTTTATTTATTTGTTGTCAAGAATGTTGAATCGTAGTCAAACAAAGACACATTGTTTCTTCACCAAAACTTGACAGAGATAGTTCAGTGATAGTGTAATCTTAGATCATCTTCGCACCCAGTGCTTTTGGGAAAAAAAGTCTTGTTCTGGCAACGATGAGTGAACTCTTACCTCACTCTTAATCTGTGCTTTCTTGAAGAAAGTATTTGGTTGCTTTTGTTCAGCCTAGTTCCTGCTGTGGAGAAGCACCCACATAGCAGGGTGCTTCTTTCATTGTGTTTTACTCTGTGGATGAATGTAATTTAACATATAGCACAAAGTTATTGCACAAATGTTGCACAAAAGTTAGTGCACATATGGAATACATAACACTAAACATTTTGGATGGTTTTGAACTATTGTAAAACTAGACTGGCTGAGACAGAATCAAAAAGGTCCTGATAGAACCCTGTAGAAATAGTATAATGGTGAATTCTTGTTTGGTTCAGGCAACTTGGAGTAATTCGTAGTTGGAGTAGAATCATAGTTGCTACATCAATTCAAGGCCACCCGTACTCTACACTTGCCTTCTCTTGAATATTTGTTATTTGAAAATGAAAATAAAACTCCACAAAGATTGTTCAGAGCTTCTGTGATCCGGTAAGCAGCGCTACCCCGTTCTTTTTGTGGAAAAAAAAAACGGTACCGAAAATGGTGGATATGCCGGCAAAACATTTCTCTCTTAGAAGTTTAGAGCTGGCAGTAGAAAAACACCCTCGGTCCTCTTTGTAAGGGTGACAAACAGAGCAACTTCGGGCTCTCCTTTTATCGTTCATTTGTTATTATTGTCACAGCACAAAGCGCTCGCTGTGGGATGAAAGCACAGCAAAGCTTAATGTGAGTCGAAACGTCCTGTGTTGATTTTGAGTAAATTAATTGAGAGCAGATCAGAAGATATCAAGCGTGTAAAATATAAATAAATAAAATCTCCACAGTCATCAGAAGTGCAGATAATGACTAATTTCGATCGTCAAATAAACAGCAAATCACACTTAAGCGCCAGCGTACACACAGAATTATTTATGTCTATCAATTAAAATCTTATTGCCTGCACGCTGCTTTTGCTAACAAATTAAAACAGCTCCTGATTCTAAGATGAAGGTGCATATTCAGATTTGCCTCACTGCTTTCTCTTCCTCTTCTCATTAGTACCACTTTTTCTGCTCTCTTGCTCTTTATTAGGGGGTGGGGGTGTTGCACACCAGGCCCGGGCATGTTGTAAAGGGAATTATTTAAAAACAACCCCAGACAAATCACGTTGCATCTGATTAAGCAGCGAGCAGTGAGAATTCCGGCCGGCTTTGTTGTTTTTTTCAAGTTGTACAGAGGTACTTCCTTCCTTTCCTATAATGTTTTATGTGGAATGATGTGGGTTTAATTGATGTGATTGCTACACTTCATGCTTTTTCTCAAACATAACTGATAGCACATATTCAGACAGTCACCCCTGACTGATTCACCCCCAGCAAAGAGTAATTACAGGAATGTTTACTGACTAGAGTTTTGAAGAGCAATATCCTTGATAGATGATATATAATAATTTTTAAAATGGCAGGTTTAGAATGTAAGATGAAAAGATTTGGAATTATTAATGTAGCAGATTCAACTCTAGGAGAAAATAAAAAGATTTCCTCCTTTTGTTATTATTACCAGACCAACTTGACCAAGACTCTTAACCCTGTCTGCTCAAGGGGCACCAGACGATAGCTAACTTGCAAAAAAGTTGGACTATGTGAAGAAAGAAATGTACTTGTTCTGTTCATTGGCATACACGTAATGACAAATAAAGACAATATTGGTATTAAAAACTCTAGTCTCTAAACTGAGATTAGTCTGAATTTTTGAGCAAATTGTCAAATATGTTTTTTTGTTGTTGCTGCATCTTGTTGTTGCTGCAAAGATGTTGCCTCTGATTAATAATATTAAATAATTTTACCCCTTCAACAGTTGACAAGCAGAACTGTTCTATTTAATTTTAGGGATAATTTGCAATGATGGCCATGATGATAATGCTTAATTAAATTTACTCATTGGCTAACCGAGGTTTTTTATGTACAGCGTTTGAAGAGCCCACCCACTTAGTCTGGTCGCCGCACCAAGCAGACATAGTGGCCCATTATAGTCTGGTGAAGGTTGTGCCAGTTGACCAGTGGCAGAGCCGATACTCGAACAGAGAAGTTAAGAAACTCAACTTCTAACGTCTTGGTCGCAAATTCTGTTGCATCATTTGAGTGATGTTTTAATGTGATTAATCTGATTCAGATATCGATGACTTGGAGATTGCCTGACTTATAACTGAACTGCTCTTGGATTGTCTACGATAGTTCAGACTAGAGTAATAAATGTAAGGTACTTAAATGCTACTAAAATTATTAGGACACTAAATTGAAACTTTAAAGTCTGAATTCAAGATGCAAATTGGCAAGTTTTTGTATCTTGTCTTGTATCACATCGTTTATTGTAATATGACTTTTGGGGTCCATAACTTAGGTCAGAATTTAGTTTTACAAATACTGCATATAAATTTTAATAACTTTATAGCGTTCAAGACAATTGTTATCAACGTAAAGGATGTTAAGATCATCCTTTTAAAACACTCACTTGCCTCTATAACTATAAAACTGAGCAATTAATCGTGGGTTCTTGTTTATGGTACATGCAGCAACTTTGATCACTAGGTGATAGTGTAAACATTCACATGATTACATTTTATAATGCTATATTTATTTTTACTAACCAAAACAATACTGGCAACTTGGTACACATTGACTACTAATTATTGCCAGAAAGAACGACTATGTTTAAACAATAATTAATGACTATTCTTACTCTTTCTTGGAGTTAGTTTAGCTTTTAATGATGTTTAGTTATTTTAGATTATTCATTATCCACAGTGTTTATGCTGAATGCCCTTTCTGGCACAACCCTTTCTATTTTTTCGGCTTGAGGCCAACACTGCTACAAATTGGTCTATGGATCCTAGTGGCTGGGCTATACATATCGGATGATTCAGTGTCTCCAGTTAACCTGACTGAACGTTTGTAAAAGAAAATCGAAGCTCTGGTAGGAAACCCACATAGACATGGGATGAATATCCAACCTCCACACAGAAAGGAACGCCCCCTGTACTTGTACTTCTCGGGTGTGACTTTGGTAATAAAAATGTAGATTGAGAGACCAGATAGTCTCATCTCATACAGTATTTTTTTTTTGATCGATGGTGTAGTGCAGATGTAGGCAACCTACATAACCGCCACAGCTGGCACTCAAGGCACTGTTGTCTGGCACACTGATGGGATTGAAGTGAATAATAGGGCTGTGCATTATGAACTGGATTTTTCGAAACACTTTAGACACTTAAAAGAGAATTCCACTCATTTAGTCATCACTGCCAACATTTCAATGCACATGTGAGAGATTCAGTCAGTGTTTCCAGACAAATGAAGCAATGTTACATCTGTAATAGCTTAATTTGAAGGACATGGACTTGAACTGATTGACTTCCATATCTCATCTCTGAGGTCAATGATGTTCGTTATGTGTTATATATGCACACTCTGTAGTTTATGTACAATCTTCTTTTTGTTGTTGTTCGGCATAGTGTACATAATAGTTTAATCGATTCCCCTAGACATTGTGTTTGACATCTGATCACCAATCAGTTGTGTAGTGTTAAAACCATGACTTGAAAATCTCCAGACCAGTTGTGAGCTTGTGTAATGTGAACTGTACAGCACCGTGTAGTGTATGCTGTGTGAACCTGGCATAACACAGCTGCCAACCACAGTGGACATCGTGCAGGTTTTTTTTTGTATAAGCAAACAATGAGTTGCACGATAAGTGTGGCTTCTTCTGTAGTAGGTTAATAAATATTAGTTTGATGTTTCTTCTGGTGTAGACTTCATGAGAAAGTCTTTAGTGGCCAGCTCATTCATGTGTTCTAACACCAACGTCTTTATAGTCTCTTTTTCACCTCCAAACCATGGATCTCCCCAGGGCTGCTGCTTTTTTCCACTCACTGTGTATTTTAAAATATTCTTGTGTTCCTCCAATGTTTTCACATCCTTTGCTTCAACCTCCAAACTCATGAACTTTCCAGTGCCACAATATCATCTATAATTAATTACTAGCTGCTGTTGAGACTTCCCCAGGGCCACTTCGTTTTGCTCCTCTGAGTAGACTCCATATGAAGTCTTCAGTGGCCAACTCTTTCTTGTGTTCTTTCACCAACTTCTCTACCCCCAAACCCATAGACTTCCCAAAAGTATATGAGAGTTGGGCATCCTGAAGGAGACTCTTCAATCTTTCTATGTTATCCCTTTAGCAATGGACAGTATTGAAATTCAACTTCTCTGAGGTTTAGCAGCTTTGAAAAATTATTTTGTGTAGAGAAGTTAAAAGTTTCAAATGACGAAGTGACCCCAGGGATATTTCGGATCAACTGTCCATTAGAGTAGTTCTTTCCTCCTGAGGGTTCTGTCATTTAAACACCCTTTAGTTTAAGCAACAAGTGAGAAAGGTTGTAGATTTGAGCTTACCAATATTGAACAAAAATGCTTTTAAATGTTGGATCATAAACGAGGCATCGTATACGTCAAGGCATTGCCACATGTGAAGACTGAACACATGAACTGAAAGTGTGTGCTCTCCATTGTTTTGTTGACTTTTGTGCCCCCCTTGTGGTCTGCATCGCTACCATTTGCATTCTGAATTGTTTCGATGCTTAGTTAGAACATTTTGGGGGTGCACACGGAGGCATTATAAGGCTGTGTGGACGGAGGTCGCGTCTACGCAGGAGCTGGAATATTTTTTTTTCTTTGTCAGATATTCAATCCCGTGATCAGGACCAATATCAGGTCGATACGGTGTTTTGTATTGGATGGTTCTAGTGTCTTCATTAGTATTTACCCCAAGCTGGATCTATGAATGTCTGCATCACTGACTTCCCTCAGCTCGCAATAACGGACATGATTGTGCTGCTTTTGTGTTGAGTAAGTAGAAATGTAATCTGTACCACAGCGTGCTTCTCATCTATAACCGCAGTATGTTCTGTTCCACAACAGTTATTTTTGTTCACAACTTGATGAACCTTATTAATCTTCCAGAGGTAATCTGCTATAGAAGTTTACAGACTCTGTGAACTGCATGAATTGACTTGCATCTAATTAATGGCACATTGATACTGATAGTTTGCTGAACTGTGCTAAACGAATTACAGTCAGTTAGCCTAGTAGCCTTTTTTTCCTGTTAAACAGCGGACCATATCTGGGTTTTTATGCTTTGACTAATTAAGGATGCTACAGCCCTATAAACATGTTTCACAGCTGCATATCCAACTCAATCAGTAGATTGGGAATGTGTTCATTCCCTCTCTCTGGGTTTGCACTCACTAGGGGGTTGATGGCAAAATCAAACAAGGCGATGGGACCCCAAAATATTGCGAGACCACTTTTAAATTAAAATTACTTTGTTATACAATTATTGTGTATGCAAGCAGTGTTGGTATATTTTATTATAGTAAGTTATTTCTGCTTTGTAGAAAAAAACAACATTGTTGATTTTGGTCAAACATTTTTCTATTAATTGTAAATCTAAAGGAGTTATCATATTTAAGTGGTCTCATTCTTTCCAGTCTTTACATGTTTATGTGTAACGACAAAAGTATTTTATTCAATGGTTCCATTATATATTGGGTGCCGTGGTGGCTCAGTAGGTAACAGTGACCTCACAGCAAGAAGTTCCCAAATGGATCAGTCTGGGTTGTTTCCATGAGTTGTTTGCATGTTTTCCAAATGTCTGTGTGGCTTTCTACCTTGTGTTCCAGCTTTTTATTAAGAAGGTTTTACTTTAATAAATATTCTTTGCTATTATTCATTACAAGGAACGGATCTCATCGTTTCTAAAAGGTTCCTTTCATATGATATTGAATGTTAGCTGGTGCTTTTAATAATACGTGACAGTGTACACCAATCAGGTATAACATTATGACCACCGTTCTAGTATTGTGTCGGGCCCCCCTTTTACAACATTGCGCTGGAATTATTCACATTTAAATACTTCTGCATTTCGAGATGCAGTAGCTCATCTGTTTGGTCAGACCCATGACCCTGTCATCAGTTTACTACTCTTTCTTTCTTGGACCTCCTGAAATAACGAGCCCTGCTAACAAAACCACCTCATTGTTAGAAATGCTCTATTTGGAGCCAGTGAGAGTTTAGTGCTTAATGTACTAAGCTAAAGTCCAGAAGGTTGCCACTGTTGGGCCTCTGAGTAAGAGCAATGCCTTTAACCTTCCATGGCTTAAAATGTGTGTTTCGTTGTAATTGTAGATTGCTTTGATATGTCTGCTAAATGTTGAAATTGATAATGTATTCTCAAACTCTGCTTCTAACCCACCTGCTTCCAACATCAAGTTTGAGGATTAAATGTTCACTTGTACAATAACGATAAAGAGAAAATCAGGTGTTTTTCACTTACTAAGTCTCATGGAGTTGCACCATATTTAGTCTAGTTAATTTGTCGTTTCTCCTTAATTCATTTCACACTGATGTCGGTTCAATGAACCTAGTAGGTTCACCCACCTAGTAAGTAATGAGTGAAGCGGTAAGTGATATGCCAAAGTGAAACAATGTGTGGGCTTGCACAGGACTTGTTAGAAGCTCCATCATGGAGCTTGTTGGATTTGTTTTGAAGTATTTGGGGACTCAACAAACAATTTGGGGACTCAACAATGTATCTGACTTAGGGACCTTTCATATACAATGCACGCGTAGGATAATGTGTAGTAAAATATATTTTTTCCTGAATAATTGAAAGCAATTGATTTTATTATTGATCATTTTTGCCATTAACATCTGGGCTCATCTGTGGCTGGTGTTAAGAAACCATTCACGTCTGCTTATCTGTCTTCTCCCGGTGTTAGCAACTCTGTGTGAATGTGTGTTTTATCTGCCGTGTGTGTGTGTGTGTGTGTGTGTGTGTGTGTGTGTGTGTGTGTGTGTGTGTGTGTGTGTGTGTGTGTGT
>JAOUQU010000011.1:2043258-2053423 GCA_028566735.1 Ammoglanis amapaensis
ATATTTTGTTACATATACTTATTGTTTGTATGGTGCTTATGTCGAGCAGCAATAGCTAAATACCACTTGGATTTGAGGTTTGAATCAAAATGCTTCTAATGACTTGTTATGCAGACATGAACAAAAACAGAGAAGGCAGATGCCCTTTAGTGGATTTGAAGCCTGTCCGGGGTGCAATGAGGCATTGTGACCTGTGATTTCTGGGGAGCCAGACAAAGCCCCATGTGTGATAGAGGATTATGGTTTATGTTCAAAGGAAGTAGATTATCAACACTACTAGTAGGTACAATGGTTCAAATACAACAGACATCATTTGTTCAAATAGTATTACTTCAAATGAGAGTTATTCTTCACTGCATATGTTCATACCAAAACCTGTCAACAGTTATTTAGTATTCAGTAAACACACAGTAACTGGTACAATTGTGATGTTGACAATGAGTGCAGTTATATTTCCTAAATATCACATTTGTGCCATTTCATTTACACCATAAACATAATAAATTCTCAATTATTTCATTAAAGTGCTTCACACGACAAGTGCAAATAAAAATGACCATACATTACAAACAGCCATAAGTAAACACACTCCGAAAAAGTATTACAAAAGACAGATTCATGGGAACATAGGTTAGGTGGAATCCTAATATCGTGTCCTAACATCTGTTTAGTTCCCATATAAGATTTTCAGACTTCAATATTAGTAAGTAAACTGGATTTTGTACGATGCTACTACTTACATTTGGCTGCAATACTCTGACAGTCAATTAGTATAGTTGGTCAAATTCCTTTAGATTCGAAAGCTGTATTTCATATACAATCTGATCCTATATTGCAATAACAGCTTACAAACGGTAGCAATAACAAGAAAGTAGGGATGTAACGATGCACCGTATGACAGTGAGTAGTCAGTTTTAAAATTCTGATATTCAGATTGCTAGGATGAAGCTTTTCCAACCCCGTTGGGCTTTATTAAAATTGTTTTGCACAATTTGTACCTACCTCAAAAATAAAATACATTAATTATTAAAAGGAAAAACTAAAATGTTTTTTTTAACGATCTGAATGTTTAGTTTCATCAAAGTTCTTTTAGAATTCCCTTCCAGAAAATGGTCCGATCTCACTGCCCCCCACCCCCTTCCCTCCCCTTCACAATAATTGGTCAGTCTGTCCATGTTCCAAAGCAGCAAAGATACATTCCGCTGAGTGCCAGCAATGGCAACTAATCAGCATCACATGCTTGCATCTTGCATCATTGGACAGTAAATGAGTTTTTTTTTAATCTTTTAAAAATTGTATTGTGAGCGTAGAACAGAAGAACCTTGGGTTATGAACAATTTACCATCTGATTATTGCACATTACAGAGGATTCATTTATAATTTAACAGTAGTTACAACACAAATGTTTGAAATACAGCAAAGCTGCAAAGGTTGCAAATGCTGTTGGTTTGTGAAGAAGTTAAAAGGTAATTTATTAAGTAACGATTGCTTCCTGTTTAAGGCAGGCAACATTCATTACAAACAGATTTTGTCCATATAAAGACCTGAAGGATTAAATTGTGTTGATGTCTGTAGACAATTTGGGCATTTTGGATTATTCAAAACCACAATAAGTTACTTTAATCATTAATTTTTTGTAATAAATGTGGACTACACAATACGCTTGCATTGAATTGAGTGTGAATTGAACAACTATTCCTAAATCTTTATAAATCTGTGAATTCGGTTGCAATTATGAATAAACAGGATATTAAGCACACATTTGAGTGTTGTTTTATCTATGCAAAGATTGAACTTGTGCAAACCTACTACATAAGCAGCATTTTGGGGTAAAGAATGGTTATTTTTAAATGTAAATAAATTACTATTGATGTTTTAAAAAAGTAATTTAAGAAAAATATACATGCATTTATTACAAAATAGATCATAAAAGACATTAGAGAGTAAGGGTAAGGAAGGTCCGGTATGGATTGATTCTATTTACATTATGGGACAATGTACAAATATTTTGACTTAAGAACAATCACTTGGGACAATAAAAATAGTATGTTAAGGTTCCACTGCCTTATGAATTGCATCGTTTCATGGGTAGAGTATCGTTACATCCCTACAAGACAGGCAGCTTTACTGAGCAGTTAAGTAGACTGGATCGGGATTTTTTTTCTTTCTGAAGATCACAGAAGCTCTAGTTTAAATTCATTATGGAAAATCATGTTTGTTATACAAGGAACTGTGAGTACACAAATATAAATATAGTATATAGCTGTTGGATTCTTCAAAACAGCATTATTTACTACAAAAATATTTGTGGGAAGAACTAACAGACCAAATAGATATATCATTGTGATTGATTAAAATCCTGCATTTTGGATTGTCTTATTGCAGGATTTACAAGGTCTTTTAGATTTTATTTTTAATAATGATTGTGTACATTAAGCAACAGTGCAGTGTAAAGCTGATGGAATCTGCAGATAAACTGATTCTCTCATGTATTTCACATTAATGTGTGTGTGTGTGTGTGTGTGTGTGTGTGTGTGTGTGTGTGTGTGTGTGTGTGTGTGTGTGTGTGTGTGTGTGTATGACTTTTGGAAAGGGTGATATTTAAAGATACAGTATTTGTATCTTTTTTAGAATAAACTTTTTTATGTTTATAAAAAAACTGGTCTCTGGTGGCACAAATAGAAAACGTTTTTTATATCAGTAAATGTTGGCTGGTTAGCTAAAGCAAATCATTTCGGCTAAAATCCCACTGTAGCAATAGGTAATAATAAGCAATAAAAAAGCAACTCTTTGACTTAAGGTTTGCTTTTCCTAATGTTACTAGTAGTCTTGGCAACGTTTGGTGATTTATATTAAAACAGCAATCAGCTAGCATGCTGATGTGTTTGTGAGGTAGCTAACATTGGTGAAATATTGTTTGGATATACATGTTAATGTTAGCTTTTTAAACTCGTAACAACAAACACAAGTTTTTATCAATACAGCTTATGGATTTATATTCTCGGTCTGCATAGCTGCAGTTAGACAATAAAAAGCTGTGTTTAGCTAGCAAGTTGAGATGTTTGGTCTTAGCACCAGTGGAGGAGATTGGTCTACCATATGACATGGTTAAGGCTGATTATATGGTTATTTGGGGCCTACATGCGCCCAACTTTACTCCCCTGTGCCAATAACTAAGGTTGAGAGTTGACAGCCAGGGTGTTAACATAGCCATGTGGGCACATGTCGTTCTCCGAGGCGGTGTGGGAAAAGCGTGCCGGTTCTCCTCCTCGGGTGAGTTTGCGGACGCTCCGCATGCTAGCGCACTGTTCCACCAGCTCCAGGCACTTGCACGCCAAGAAGAAGACATTCTTAAACATGAACAGAGACACGGACATGTCATAAAGAAACACCATCAAGCATCGGACAGCTAATAAGGGTGCGTCGAGAAGGACACTGCCCAAGAAGCGGGAACACATCCAACGGCAGTGCATGCGCGAAGCTGTGGAGAGCTCATAAAGCCATAACACCGGTACGGTCAGGGCTACGAAGTACGCCGCCATCACCGAGTACTTCAGGTAGGCGTTCGGGATCTCATTTTTTATGAGGAGCTGCTCGACCAGCGTGAAACTATCCAGGACATCCACACACGTGGTCACGAAGCAGCTGTACGAGTGGTACCTCGGGGCACCGTGTGAATCCTCCACCAGGGAATTGATCAGGCAGAAGAGCAGAGCTGCACTAAGCAAGGCCGTCGCCTTAAAACCGGTCGCGCCGAAGGGAACCTCACGGGCCAGCAGTTCCAGGATCGACGTCTGGAGCACGAGCGCCACCTTGGGGGCGTACGCTATGACGTAGACCAGCCAGGCCAGATGTGCGAAGGCGAACTCACCCAAGTGACAGCCGAAGAGGGAACTCTTTTGGCGGAAGCCACAAGCCCGTTCGCGCTTGCTCCGGGCGTTCCGGACGAAGAAGATGGCCCACCCGGAGACCACTACGAGATCCGTGGCTATCCACGAACACCAGTAGAGATCTGTAAACGCGATGAGGTAAAAATCGAGGATGCCCCCTTGGACCAGGAGCAGGATGAAACACAGGATCTTGTAGAAGATGTTCTTGGTGGAACGCGGGACGAAGGGAGGAGCGGATGGAGGGAAATCACAACCCGAGGTCATGGCAGGAACCGTCCCCGTACTGTCTCGATCCGCGCTCGTGCTCGTGGCTCTCGTGGACGCGCCGCTGCGGATTAGAAGCTGTCCGTGTTCGGGGGCTGAAGACACCGGGGAGTCTGGGTAAATCGCCGCTTCTGCTCGAACACAGTTTGCTTTCCGAATATCCGCGATCATCCTACCAGCACCTGCTTCAGCTTCTCGTTTGCGTCTCTTCTGTCTGCGCAGTGCCTGATGCGCACTGGCGCGGCTGCACAAATCCCGTCCCGGAGCGCATCGGAACGGACCGGATGCGCTGAAATTATTACGGCATCAAATCTCACCCCCGGTCAGCATCAATACTACAAACGTGACTCAAATGTGCAACTTTATACGGCCAAAAATGAAATAAATCCTCATAAATAACCCGGATGTATGAACGCGTGATCCTACATCATATATAACTGGAACATCTTTCATATTAAATATCATAAAAACTATTTTCTTTTTAATATCCTATTTTCAAAGTCACAGCGAGTTCACAGTCTGACAACACTAATCACAGACAGTACAACTATTCATAGTAAAAAAAAGGACTGTGCGAGGGGGAGAACATACAAAATCTCAGCCAGACAGCTGGTCTTCAACCAAACATTATACATTATATTAAGTAGTGGGATTTTACACAAGCACCCACGAACCCCCACCCCTTTAGCACCTTTTTGAGATTATGGGGAACCGAAGATCATCAAACCACATGTATACTGATGCAGACCTAAAGTAACAAATAAATAGCTGAAATATACTATAACTATTTTTTAAGTTTATAACGTAGTCGTTTATATGTATACAATTTTAGAAGTTCTAAGATTTGACAGCATGATTAAATAACAGAAAACGCCCAAACACAAAAAGCAAGAAAGTACAGTACATGTAAATAAAAGAAAAAAAGATATTGATACTTTGATAATAAACTTTAATTTTCAAGTTATGTTGGATGGTTCTCGACCATAGAAAACAAGCACATCAGTATAAACATATGTATTTAACCAAGTTCAACAAGAACCAAATAACAACTGGGTGTTTGTGGATTGGCTACTGTCAGCCGAGCTTAATATGCAATACTGAAGTGAAACAGAAATGTACAGTTACAGGACAGTTAAAGTGATTCAACAACTTCATATTTCAATGCATTTAAGTCTGCTTGCCGAAGTCCAATTTCACAATCGCTATCGCTACACTCAGTTTTTTAGGAGAGACTCATAATTTCATACCACAGGTGTTTACGAACCTGTATAGTTCAGATAGATTAAAAACTGACCACACTAGGTCAATTAGACAAGATTAGAAACAAAGAAAGGAGAGCGGAGAGCGGGGAAGTGAGAATGTGCAGTGACGTGAGTCGTCTTTATGAATATTAAGAGTGCGTGTGTGCAATTTGACATCAAGGAAGCTCACCTTCACCACCACATAATCAGTGCATGAGTAATCTGAAAGCATCACAGCTACCACACTTTATAAAGCTGTATGCTCACAGTCCTGTTATAAGGACTAAACCTGGGTAGATAAGTCAAACCTATACTTCAGATAAAACCATTAAGATTTATTAGCAATAACATTCCAGATTTCTGTATAACAGTGTTTTGTTTTTTTCTTGCTTCTTTATCAGCACATAAAGTGAACATAGACGCAGAGCTGAGGATGTCATTTTTAAAAAAGTTCGCACGAGTGCACAGACCTTTTTATTTCCTCTTGTCTGATTTTTTAAATACACATATTACCTCAATTTAAACTGAAATAATGCTTTTGATGGCCTGCTGAAAAGCACTGCCACATTATGGGGTATTATGCTACTGCCCATCACTCACACGAGACACTTCAGTCTAGTTTCTACTACGAGGGATGGGGAGTAATTTATTGTGAAAGATTAGTAAAGGATGAAAGAAAGGAGGGGATGGTGCAGGGCCGCTATAGGTAGAGCTCGTAGTAATCATCCAGCTCCTCGTGAAACAAGTCCCACTCGTCTTCAGAGTCGGTGACGTCGTCGTCGGTCCCTGCGGCCAGGAGCATCAGGAGCATCTCGCTCAGCTCAAACGTCACCATCTCTTCGTCGTCGTTGTCCAAAGAGTCACTGCTCTCACGCTCGTCGAACAGATCCCACAGGGGGGTGCGCCGAGTGCTCTGCAAAAACAGAACAATGTCTAATGGTTACAAGAAATGAGAGCGTGGACAAACAAAAACAAAGCAGAATGATACACAATCTATATATAGTGAGTTCATTTTAACAAAATGTTAAAATGGTTACATATCTGGCAGGATCATTCCATTTTTTGTAATAGATTAAGTCCTACTCTCATTCTAATTTGATCTATTTTCAAATATAATCCTTTGTTTTATACTTGAGTTTGCTTATTTGTTATTCTACGTTTGCCCTTTGGGCCATTTTCTTGGCAGAAGTGTTGATCTGTGCTCGTCTGTGTTAATTCAGTTTGGATATTGCTAAGACAAATAAGTGTTGTTGCCTTTGTATCGCATTGTTCGCCAGAGTGTTCTGTTTTATGTTCGTAGATGGTACATTCCAGCGTTAGATGTTTCATTGCAAATTGTGTCCGGTATGCTGTGCAGTATGTCGCCTCTTCAGCTTTTATGAGGTACATGTGGGCAATTCATGAGTGATAAGTTGATTGGAGCTTATAACACTGACTGTAAACTGAAAAGGTTTGGTACATTTTGACATTTCATTATTGTACCTGGCATTCCTTATTGATTCCACTTTGTATTGTATTTGTCTAATTGTTATGATAATTTGCCACAGTTCTTGTATTAGGAGTAGGTAGATGTAAAAGAGTTAATCAGGTGTGTCCCATGCAGCATCGACCTCATATACATTGCTCCATTCTTAGTTGGCACAGATTAGTGGTGTGCAGATAATGGGGCATACATTTCGTGTATATTTCAGAAAAAAAATATATTAAAGGATTGTAAGAAATCATATAACCTGCTAGGAATCATTTTTAAAAGTATTTATGTTTAAGTGATCAGGAATGGCAAATACATGTAGGTGTGCGCTCCCATTTACAACGCTGGATGCCGTTCCTGATTCACTGTCTACAACAGCAAGATGCTATGATGGATATAAAAATAAGACATAATCTGAACTAAAAAGCATAATGTCGCTGGTTTAAAATCCACCACAGTCAGGTTGCTGCTGTTAGGCCATTGAGCAACGTATCGTGCTACATTTGATGCAAGTGTAATGCACGGTACTTGGAAAAAAGGGGCTCATTTCAGGTTTGTCATATTTGTTTTTCCCCTGTACATAATTTTAACTGCATTGCAATTTTTCTCTCTTACATTAGAGGTCAGCAAAGCACATTACTCACATATTGTCTACGACTGGTCAGTTTAACACCAGACACTTGTTTATTTAATATTTCTCTATTTTCAAGACAGGACGTGTTATTCATATAACTTACTTAATTAAAATGTTTATGATCCTGTTTTCACTCCCTCATTCTATGAAAATTGTTTTTAAAGTGAAAGGCACTCCTATCTTGCGTGCAGATATGAATGTGCGCCTTGGGTATGCCCAATACGGCATATTGTGTGTGTGTGTGTGTGTGTGTGCGCGTATAAAGTTTGTTCTGTCTGTTCTTAGAGAAATGTAGTTGACGAGTCATTACATTAGAGACATGCTCATACTACGAGTACTCGGTCATTGTCTTGTACTTCATTATTAAGAGTACTGTACCATTGCAGCATGTTTGACTTTGTTTGGTATAAGATGCAAAGTACTGGCAATAAAAATGCTTACCCTGTTCCTCCCACTGGAACCGTTCTGCCTTCTCTGGGTTTGGGACTGAGGTTGCGCCTCCTCCAGGCGGCCGTCAGGAAAAGCATGCTTATAGAAGCAGTTGGCTCCGAATGGACAGCTTCCACGGCCCTCGTCAAAATATCGACAGGGCTTAGTCCTGCAAAAAAAATGGAAAAAAGGTCTTTAGAAAACATCCGAGATCTGTAAATAAAATTATTTTTTAGGTTTATTTAAAACGCCATGTTTAACACATGTGGGTCATTTCATTTATTAATTTTAGTGATTTTGTATGCAGTAGTAGACCACTTGGTTTTTAGCAAGTTTTGGTTCATGCAAAGGATTAGTTGTTAAACCCAAGTATACATATTGCCCATGTGTGTATTCTATAAAGCTATTTATAATTATGTATGTATAATAATGTGTGAATTTGAACAGTTTTGTTGGTTTGTAACAAAGTCATATCTCCACAGTCATGGCAAATGTTTTGTCTTACGCAAGTAGGTTCAGTTTTAGATTATTAAGAAACTAAAATTATTTCATTTCAATCAGTAATTGTTTTATGGTGACAGGTCTAAGACTATCGACAAACATACATGTCCATATCCTATTATTATTAGTTTTTGTGTGTTAATATACAGTAAATGCAGAGAAGCCGTGTCAGATTATTTTGTGCATTTTCAATAGTGCAGATCTGGTTTATCCCTAATGTTACACATTTATGTTGGATTCTTTCTCTTGCCAACTTGTCAACTCTTTACATTTTCTGATCTTCCATGTATCCAGAAAAATGTTCTTTGGGTTTTAAAGATAAGCTTAACGATAATAAACAGATACGTTTAAAACTCATTTTTTATCTACAAAAACCCAAATAATACAGAAAATCCTGAAAGAACACTGATTTAAAGAACATTGATCAATCTGTGAGAACACTGTACCCCATGCCGTCCTTGTACTTCTGGATGAGCTTCTGTTTTTCCTCTTTGTCCTCCACCCAGTATTCACTTGGTATGACAAAGTTGGAGGTGATACGACACTCAGGACAGGACCTAAGACAGAATTTAAAGTAATCACTGTAGCTTGAAAGCTTTGTTTGCCATAAATTACATCCGAAAGCGAAATATCCCTAAACTTTTCACCAATAGTGCTTGTCAACCTGTATAAACACAACTAAACAGAACAATGATTTACATCATAAACAGTGCCTATGTTTTTTACATATATAAATAAATAATATATATAAAAATATATATTATATAATAAATAAATAAATATAAACCTAGTTCATCACAGCAGACACATGGGTTCCAATCTTGGGGGTGCTACGATATTGGTGACATCTATAGAAAAAGGGTGAGCAAAGCCCTGTGACTTGAACCAGTACCGTGTGACCAGAGATGGAAATTGGGATTAAATTAATCCCAAGGAGATCCAGACTATAATAAAATGTGGCAGTCAAGCGTTTGGAAACTGCTGTAACAACAACAAGTTGCCTATTTCCAGACACAGACAGACCCTGAGACACAACCCCCCTCAAATTGATCAGATCAATCAGCTTAAAACAATTTAACCCCCAAAAGCCCAATTTATGAATTGGGGGTTGTTTTGGAACACAATATCAATTAGAGTGTTAACTTAAAACCATGATAAGAGGCAATAGATTTTCATAGGTGATTATTTTCTAAAACTAA
Organism: Ammoglanis amapaensis; assembly: GCA_028566735.1. Lineage (NCBI taxonomy): Eukaryota > Metazoa > Chordata > Actinopteri > Siluriformes > Trichomycteridae > Ammoglanis > Ammoglanis amapaensis. The sequence continues at coordinate 2,052,888 of JAOUQU010000011.1, forward strand.
CCACATAACACTGAAATAAAAAAAAGTCAGTCAAGTCAGCGACAAAAGAACACAAGTGTTCATTCTGAAATCAGCTTGCTTTAACTTACTTTATGATTTTACTTTCGAATTGCTTGGCGCTTCTCCACTTGCGGATACATTTGAGACAGTAGCAGTGGTTACAGTTGGAGAGAATGCCGAAGCGGCGCTCGCTAGGATTGGTCTTTTCGAACACCACTTCCATACACACGCCACACATCATGTCCTTACTGCGCTGGACAGCGAAGGAAATCTCCATGTCTTTCTCGTGAGCCTCGATGCATGCCTGCCAAGCACAAAAACATTGATTGTACCTCAAATCAGACCAGATGTTCTAATTAATAGAATAGAATGCATTTAGATAGATATAGAACTTTATTGATCCCTTTGGGTGATTCCCTCAGGGATTGAGGATTTCTGTCGTAACTAGGGCTGTCCACAACCAAGGATTTTGTTGGTCGACCAGTGGTCGTCATTTACTCCAACTAATCAACTAGTAGTCGACTAAAAATACCATT
>JAOUQU010000011.1:2055763-2068800 GCA_028566735.1 Ammoglanis amapaensis
ACTTCAATAACAAGTCTTCAATAAGAATATCTTTTCAACTAAGCCAGTGGTAACAGAAACAAGAACACAAATCTGAAAGAAGGGAAGGTCAGTCTTCTCTGGTTGATCGAAGCAATCGGGTATTATCATATTTAAGAGTATGTTGGTTTTGTTATATACAGTATATTTAGCTATAGAAAAGGGAGATTGGCATGTCAAGTGATCTGAGATGTGCAGGTCAAAGTACAATAGAGTTACAGTTACTGTTGGTCAATAAGATCCACTGCTGGTTTTACCAGCTATAAAATTGCATTGCACTTGCCAAGGTTATTTAGAAGTAGTATCAGGTTCTATAGTTACTCAGAGTATACAATGGTGATTAAGATAATTTAAGAATAATTACAAATCCATAATGTGTGTTTTAAAAGACTCTAATGGTCTCGTTTTAATTAAAACAAAAATATATCAAGCGCTAAAAGAGTTTGTGTAGAATAATAAATATGATATAGTGCAATACAACAGCATTTTAGTATGTTTCTAGAGGTCAATGATGATATTGGTCACACACCAGTACGTTTGAAAACCTGCAACATGATGAGTTGGGCACAGTTCTGTGAGATTTTTATATTGTTCAATTATGTCTGCTCTAGAAAAAGGGGCATCCCATTCTGAGGCAAACTGCTCTCACAGAGTGATTCCATCATGAGTGAATAAAGCCGTGACACCATCTAAATTACCAGATGGAAATAAGTGTGTTGGAAAACTGGACCAAAGTGGCCAGTGCTGCATCACGACTTTAAAGGTTTACCAGTTGAGAAGCTGTAATATGTATAAACTTTCATATACAATAATATATTAAATTAATGAAATAATAATAAAGGCCAACATGGCTCTCTATCTAATGCATTGATTAGCGGCCATGTTACAGTATTAGTTATTATACTGTAGGCTCAGACAAAATGATCCGTTAATTTAAGTATAGAACCATTAAGATTTTTTATATGTAAATGCAGATTGTTTGGGTGTCCAAAATGTATGTAAAAAACACATTATTTGAAAGAGCAAACACAAGATAAGACCGGAAGAAAAACTCATCACTCTCCTAACAGATAAAAAGAACATCCAGTGCCCCACAGATCTGTGGAACATGGATCGATACAGCATTGCAGTTCATTATTTATTCTGATACTGCCATGTCAGGTTATGCAACACACAGTTTTAAAAGACTTTTAAAACTATAACAATAAAGCATAAAAACTAACAAATAGAAAAAAGCAATAATACAGTAATATCAATATTTAACACTAATGAAAAATCTATTTTTAGATTAACAAGCTTGTATTCAATGGACAAAATCAACTAAATGTATTTAAGCTGCAACAAATAGAAGGTTTTATTACAATAATTATTTATTAAATATAAATATATAATTACAGATTCATTCATCCACTCGAGATACTGGTTTTCCATGACATTATAATTTGATTAGTGTCATCATGTCTTAGAAGAAGCCAAGAGGACAGAGCATCCACCTCCCTCAGTGTCCAATTTATACAGCCATTAGTTCTAGATCCCTATGGAGCTGGAGGGTAATCCCATCCTCATCTCATCTAGCTACCTCTCTTTCCTTGTCTTTCAGTCTCATTAGTTAGAGGACAAGTTGTGTGGTTTAGGTTGGGGGTTAGTATCTCTCTCTCTCTCTCTCTCTCTCTTTTTTCTTTCTCTACTCTAATTTATTGAGCTGTAAGGTCTGAAGGTCTTCATCATTTTGTGATGGCCTGGGGAACAGATGGTGAACAGTGTCAGAGTGGATTTCCTTGAGGATCTGTTTCTAGTTTTTTTTATGTTTAGTACCTGTTAATGAATTATTTCACCATTATTTGTCTGGTAAAATCAACATCGTTATCAAAATGCTCATCAGTCTGTAGACCAAAAGTAATGTTCACACTAGACATACTATAAAATACACAACATGTCTTTTTCATATACATTAATTTAAATGGTATTCAGCTGGTTTTATTTAAATTTAAGTTTTTAGTGATTTAAATAAAATGTGTATGTTTACATTTTTCACTCAACCACCTTCGATAAACATTTAACACCTAGCTTTTGACCTTCATCTGCCCTCTCTGTTTTCATGTTTCTGGTTCATCTATAACCCTACAACCTACCAGCCCAAGCCCTATACTATGTATCTTTCTCTCTCATGGGAATATAAAATGTTTTTGTAGAAACAATATGAATTTCCTCTGGGAGTGGGAGATGACAGGTTGAGAGAAGTCAGCAGAATTTTATGCAAAGGTATGCTGTTTTGTCACGATAACAACAGGGAATAGAATTCAGTCATAGATGTACTAACTCGTATAATGATATCACATTTTCAAGCACTTTCAAGCTGGCTGTGACAAACGTGACATCAGATCATCAAACAAAACTGAACTGAATTGAATATCAGATATCTGACTATACCTTATAATGCACTTTGCAGTCAATTAGTCTATGAAAGTACAATGACCACAGATGACTACGAGACAGTTTGTGGTTTTGAAGTGTTTTTCCTGCATCACGCTGTCAAACAAAATGTGTAACTGGCAATGGCTCAATGTGGCAAAATGAACATTTGCTGATCAGACAAAACATCGACAGCTTGAGCTGCACATGGGCTTGTAACATTCACAACTAACAAAGACATCGCTTCATTATGCATAGTTACATAATGGCCCTCATACATATTTGCTTGTAGGTGTATGTTGTACAAAGGTTTTGATTGCTGCCACCTGCAGATCCAAACACTGACCTCGACAGACAGAGCTGAAAGGCCTGACATCATGTTTTCTGTTGTATGGTGACTGCTTATATGCTGAGGAGATTATCTATATATGTAGACCAATTTACATAACTTGAATAAGATATTGATAAATAATTTAAATTAATATTTCAAACTTCTATACCATACAGTGCATTAATGTATAAATACGTTTAACCAAAATGTATTAATACAAATGAAATAAGTTCATGTAGGAAAATGAGCTGCTAGCCCCTAGTTGCATGAATTATATCCTGAATTCTGACAGTCAAGTCACTACGGATTACGATGGCACAGCTAAGACTGCTCCCTAACATGAGAATTGAAGACAGAGGTTAATTCTAATATATTAATCTATTAATTAATCCAGTATAAGAGACGTTTACTTTAGGGTCTGTCAGCTTAACCAACATGTATTACTCCAGATGTTGACGGGCCTGCTACGTCCCTTATCTGAATTAATAAAAAATGTATTTTTTCTCTCATCTACCGAAAGTAAATTTGGAAAAGTATGTATTAAGTTGTGTCAGTGTTTAATTGTTTAATTATTTACATTCACAAAGTGATCTATCTGGTCAGGGTCCAGTGGGTCTTCTGTGACACAGGGCAGGAGAACAACCAAAATGCAAGGCCAAAGTTTGGCGACTCATCCACGTCCTTATTTACTACATTTTATTTACATCTTATCAGAACTATCTACTTTGTGGTGGTCTAGCATATGTAAGAAGAAACTGGAGTATCTTAAGGAAATGAGATGCACTTCCAGTCAGCCATGGCATACTACCCATATGGGTGTTTAAAGGTTCAGAAAGTCATGGGCTGGTATAGAAAGCTCTTACCTTTTCGGATGACGTCCTCGATGTCCTTGTCAAAGCCGAGCCTGTGGCATTTGCTCCACAAGCCCATGTTGGTGGAGTTGTATTGGCGGCTGCACTCGTCCGTGGCGCTCATGGCGAACAGCTGCCGCCGATTGCGCGTCACCAGGAGCTTTCCTTCCCAGCGATCGAGCCGGGAGCGGCTGGCGCGCAGGGGCAGGCTGTTATTGGGGATGTAGATGAATCCCGGGTCCTTGCGACGGCTAGAGAAGTTTCTGCAGCGCTCCCGGTAGCGTCGGGCGTCCGTCTCGTACCAGTGATCAGAGCAGACAGCCACGGCCAGCATGCCTAGCGCGCACAGGGACAGAGAGAGACCGGCGTAGAGCAGCAGCTTCCCGGCCGCCATGCTCTCCCAACGCGGCTTGCGCTCAGCACCACAGACAGCTCCGGATCCACACTCGCATTACCGGCTTCCTCTGTTCTCCGGAAATCCGATACTTATCCCTCGGTGCAATGGAATTTGTTCAGGATGGAAAGATACCTACAGTCGTCTGGTTCTAACTGACATCAGTATAGCAGCTGGTTTAGACTCGGGTCCAGTACCTTTCAAGGAAAACATCACCATTGTAAGCATGTTCTCGGTTACTATGTGCTAGATTACACCAAATGACATTTCGTTATGAATAACTCTATTCTTTATCATGGACGAATAGTATATTTCTACTTGACAAGTTTGTATAATAAAAATGGATACGTATATGAAAAGCACATACCTCACATGGTAACTGATCACTTCGTATACAACAGTTTTGTGTAATGATATGTATAGCATAATTGTCATAATACAATTATGACATCATAAAAGTACTGGACATTTTATGACAACACGAACCTAAAATCATAATCGTACAATCACATATTACCCTCCATGCATTATCCTTCTGGGCACGATGTGCATTATGTTAGGCTACATAACAAATCATTGTGTCAATATGGACACTAATAGTAAACATAATCAGCACACATCCTGATTTGTTTTCCCATTGTGTACAAGGACAGATCTGATCAATAATTAAGTCCCATTAACGCTAGGCATCCTGTTGCTTAATAAAACACAGTGATGGCTGGAATAATCTCTTTATCTAAGAACTGTAATTCACAAAACATCCGGCAGCCTTCGAGTCTGAATATTCACTGGAAAACGATTTTAAGCCTCAAAACCTTAATAAAACCAAGACTAAGCTTCTCGAACCGTGAATGCTTTGTTCTGAGTGAATTACTCAAATTACTCACCGTGGAGTAGCGACGATGCTCAGTAGCGGGGGTCCTACATCCAGGCCGTGGGGGTAAATCCTGCTCGCTCGGCTGCTGATGCTGCTGCAGCCATCACCAAACATGAAGAGAAAAAATGTTTGATCACACTGGATCAATCGTATTTCCACCAGGTACCTGTTCGGTTGCTCGTCTCAGCCTGTAGAAAAGCCGATACACGGCATACGAGGGTGGTGTTAATGTAGCAGGTTGAGTGAATGTAAACGTAGATCAGCGATGTTCGCGTTCGAGTCTCCAGGCTGCACATACAGCGGTGACGTCATGCTGCTAACAGGAGCCGCTCATTGATTATTAAAGCACCTTCTTAAAGGCGCAGTGCGCTTCTAAACCTTCATCATTGTTCTGTCATGAACAGTAATAATAACAAAGAATGATGTAATATTATAATAGTTTTAGAATATATTAATAACTAATATATCTATATTCCTTATAGATCTGGGGAAAGCATTAGGACAACAAACTAGAAAACGTCACAAGCTGTTGATGGAGAATGTACACGGTGGCATGTATAGGGTACACACACACACACACACACACACACACACACACACACACACACACACACACACACACACACACACACACACACAACGTCTCGTGGGGTCTCTTGGGGTCTGACACCATCCAGAAAACACAGGTGAACAAATAAAGAAAACAGCCAAAACCACATCATTTAATTCAGGTTCATTTTGTAGAGCTTGAATACAAAAAGAAACCTAATTCAAATTGGGAAACAGGAATACAGCTGGTTTGGGAAATATGATTTGGCGTAGAAGTATGTGGATTAAAGTGTGACATGCTATTTTACTACTTTTCCAGCAGATGTCACTATACTGATGTCTAGTGTCACCGGAGTTAAAGCAGGAGAACTACATTACCTAAATAAAAAACAAATTCAGTTTCACTTTTTAATTCTGTGAATGATACTAGAAAATCAAAATGCATTAAATAACATTTTGTTGAAAGAACACTATCAATATAAGTCAATTGATTTATTATTGCAAGGATTGTGTGAGATGGTCTGTTTCTAAAGCAGAACTGTAGTGCAGAGGTTTTTTTGATCATTATATACATTTCATTACATTAACTTTTTTTGTTGTACTTTTGTAGGGAATAGATGTCTTCCTCGACCGATTAAGAAAAAAAAGTTAAATGAAAACTAATTAACATTTTCTTTCTTAATATTTTTCTCAAAAACGATTTCAATCAGTTAATCATTAAATAGTCTGAATCTATTTTTTAATAAATGCAACTTGTCAGCAACTTGTTTAAAACATCTGTTGAAATTCCAAGCTAAATGACATTTTAAAATAATAGTGTCATCTTGTTAGCCTGAAATACAAAATGTTCATCTGGTCTTATCTCTCATTATAAATGTAATTGTTTTTGCTTGGATGAATCCTTCCAACTGTCCTGCAACATATGTTTAGTGAGCACTGTGACATGATATGACTAAACCAATCTATTGCCCTAATCTAGTCATTATAAACACCATTGTACTATCCACAGTATGCAGATGGCCATGATGCTCAATTATTAATGAGGGTAGTTGACATTTGTGAAGTAGTGAAGTAATAGAGAAGATAAACACTTTTTTAGTCTAGTTTGATCACTTGTAGTTTAATTACAAAGTTTTTTTTACACATGTGCATGTAAACAACATATGAGTGATTTATGTTTTTATTAAATCTGAGGTATAGTCATGAGATAGTACAATGCTATAATTTACAAATTCTCCACATAAAAGTTTAAATGTATGACTATATGTTCGAGATGACTTCATTTGAACCAATGCATAGGTTAATACTTTACTTGTGCAATATACGCTTTACTTAAAATTTGCATTTATAATATGTACAAAATTACAAATTTCAAAATTTATAAATATCTGACTTTGAATTCTAACTGAAGCTCAGTGTCTATTCTTAATGTAAGAGCAACTTTTTTTTCAACTTCAATTGCATGTCTAATTAATTGTAAAAACGTTGATAGGTTTTGACTGATAATCCAACTTTTATTTTTAACCGAATGTTAACATCTGTCCAGTGGTGAAGCTTGATGTCAACCCGACCTTAGTTTCTGACAGATATCTGACTTTGATTTTCAACCTGCCTATGGTTGGAGCTTGATGTCAAGGCAATTTCATGATTAGACATCTAACCGATTTTCATTTCCAACTACAATTCAATGTCTATTTGTCACCTCGCTTGTGAAACTCCAGCTAAAGTTGCCAGATCTGGTTATGAGATAAAGAGTGTTAAAGTAAAGTGAGAAAAAATGTCAAAATTATTTGATTTGACTTTATTGCAGTTAAAAAACACTTTTTTTACTGAAAAAAGTTGGAAGTCGGCTTAGTAAACATAATATTTTTATTCTTTTATATTATGTCATGTGAAGAAACCACTAGGATGTTATTTGGTTTAAGAATTTTAAAATGGATACAAACCTTAACATCAAGACAACACTGGTGCCCTGCCTTGCGTTACACACACAGTGAATTCTTGGGATCGACTGCATCTAATATGTATATTTTCATAATTGTAGATAAGATAGACAATGAAGACACAAACAGTTTAAAATCTTGCATTGAGGCAAAATGTTAAGCACAACCCATTTTTAAACACTCGTCTGCATTATTGATTTACCCTTGTTTTTCTAAGCCAGATGCCCCTTGTTACACAATCCTTCATATTTATTCAGTGTCCCCAATTAACCTGACTGCTTGTTTTGGGAGTGGGTTTTGGACTGTGGGAGGAAACATTGGGAGAACATGCAAACTCCCTGAAGAAATGCCCCTCTGGACTTTGCTGTGAGGCAACAATGTCACTAACTGTGCCTAAAATATAATTAAAATACTGTTACCAATAAGTTAACATCTAAGTACTGCTAAAATGTATGTTATGTCATCACTTGATTTTGTGATTTTATCAATTAATTAATTATTAATTTGAGGAATTAATAAATTCAAGTTTGGAAAAATGTACGATTTAATTGTTTCAAAAATAGTTCATTTAAGAAAACAATTAAATTAATTATATTCTGTCAAATGGATTTAAGTTACAGCATTCTAGAGCATGTCTGTTATTTAAATGCGGTTATCCTTCTGATATTTTTAAGTAAAATTTTGGTTTTCAAGCTTGGTTTGCAGCATAATTTCAAAGGTATTAGGATAAAGAAACCTCAGCTGTAAAATGACCTGACACAGCACTTGAAATAACAGAGTGTTTTAGTTTTAGTTTATTTTTTATTTATTTTTTCACTTGGCTAAGCAGTCATACGTTTAATGTGACATTCTAATAATCTGTGCCCCGAGGCACCAGATAGAAATAGGTAAAGTGACTTTCCATGCTTTTACCCCAAAGTTAAACTAAATTTTGACTATGCAGCAGTAATTTTTTTGTAGAACGGTAAGAATGACAGCTTAACTGTAGAATTTTAATTATTTTAGTCTAGCTTGGAACTTATCTGCAGAGCTTATGGATGTGGAACAATGTAATCTGACAATTCAGTAGATACATAAGTGCAATTTATCTTGGACTATATGACAGTCTTATCTTGGACCCAAGCTGCTTTGTTGTCCCAGAACTGTATTAATAGATATATCCCCTGCTTAAGAGAGAAAAACGTGACGTTTATACTAATGGAAAGAATAATCTTTGAGAAGTACTTGTGTGGGTGGCCACTGTCACCTCACAGCAAGAGGTCCCTGGTTCAATTCCCGGGTAATAAGGGGCTCCGTGTTTGCATGTTCATCCTGTGTTTGTGTGGGTTTCCTGTGGGTATGCTGGTTTTCTCCCAGTCTAGAGACATGCAACTAGGTTAATTACAAATAGCATCATGTATCGACCTGTTCAGGTCATTAGTGTACAGCCCATTGTAAGTTACATGCATGTCCCAAATAGGATTGTAAAACTAGATTTATGGATGGGTGGTTGTGCTTGTTTCCCGAAAATCGTGAAATCATGAACAGATCGCCATCTAGTGTAGAAAAGAATACAAGGCAAAAAAAATCACTGCCATCAGAAATGGCAAAATACCAGACGTGCAGTGATGATATGAGCCCATGAATCAAGCTTAATTATTTGTATTGCCCTGGTATTTAACCTTACATCCATGAGGCAAATCCTGTGTACACAGATGAGCCAAAACATAAAGACCACCATGGTGCCTTAAAATGTTTCTTTCTGTAGAACTGTGCACATCACAGTGAGTATAATGAACTTTGGGCTGATTAAGGTTAGTCAAAGAGAAATACCTCCAACAAGTAGGTAATAATTAAAGAAAGATGAATGGGAATATATCTAACACAGTAAAGGATGCTTAAATTGAACCAAGGTAAATACCAACAGACATTGGTCAAAGAAGAGAAAAGCCACAATTTACTGAAATACTGGTTGATGCTAGATGACAGGAAAGCTATAGCATCTTCTACAATTCAGCAAACAAAGAGACCATTGTGGTCAGATTTTAGATCATTTTTGAACTAGTGATCAAACACACACTTTGGTGCATGATGCTGTGTAATTGCAGGCTAGTCAAAGTACTCATTCTTCTCTTGCAATAGGAAAGCAAATATTTGACTTAAACATCAGAGAAATAAAAAAAGTGTTGTGACCATTCGAATTTCTCAAAGATTGCACCAGAGTGCACTGAAAATGACAGCTATAGTTGTGTAACCATGTGGCCTTGTTTTCACTTACACACACTTTTTACTTTAGTTTCCCTTTCACGTTTTTTAATAAAATTTCTACATCTCAAAAAGACTTTTCAGGTTATAAACGGGTTTTATTTTCATCAAAATTAATTGTATTAATTCGGTGTAGCTACACAAAGTGGACTACATTACAATGAATTATACATTTTTAACCACTTAGATTTCTGATGGTGTCTCATACATAATTACTGATTTTATAAAGCCCGAATGCTCACAATCTTCATCGATAATTAGATCTTTGTTTACTCAACATGATCAGTCTTCAACAAAACAGCAGTTTTGCATTATGTAAAAGTAATCAACCACAACAATACACAAATACACATGAAATATATATTTTACAAATAATAAAAAACACGAACTTTAAAATAAACACACATACATCTGCACCGTAATTCAAATGAATTTGAACAAAAAAGAAATTGAACAAAAAGAGTCGATTAGAGCTGATTTCATATTGAAAGAACCGATATTCGTAGGCGCACCAACAAGTAATTATGGGCCATATTCGAACCTCACCTTTGGTCACAGTTTGTTCATACATTACCAAATGTTTTTTTTATTATTTATTCTCATCTAATCTAACGTGATCAGGGTAACTAATGCTCTCTTGCCATATCGGTGCATATAAGCAGTTGATCCTGAATCAAAGAGTCGAATCAAAAATAGAATCAACAATTCTGCTGAAACGAAAATGGGTGATTTGCCTGATCATCGTTACACCAATCAGAAGCTTTCCTTGGCGACTGCGCAGTTCGTGTTCAGACGTGCTTGTGTTTAGCTAACGTTGAAGGTTAGCTAATGTAGCGTTTGTGTGTAGGATACTCGCAGTTATAGATAGTTACTAATATGTTTGTTATATAAGTTTTTTTTGTGTTAGGCTTTAGGCTGTGATATTGAAACTTTTAGCGCAAGGTGAGTGGTTTATCTTTCAGTTGTGGGAATGACCCCATAGTGTTGCTGTCACACACTGTCTCTGTGTTTGAACTTACATTTAAAATACAGTTCAACTACTCCATAGCCCCAGAAATGGTATTATTACACTTGTAATGTAATAATTAACACGAATTATTGCGTTTATTTTTATGATATTTCGGCTATATCAAATGCTAAAATAAATTATATGCGTTTAACATTGTGCGGTTTATGATATGTGTATTATTATGTGAAATATAACAAATGAACAGTGTAGTTGCTCATACTGATCATCACAGTGAGTTCTATGTTCGAGTCCCCAACCGGTCAGCCCGGGTGCTTCATGTATTCACGTTACCTCCATTACGTTGACCCAAAGGGACAATTACCAGAATAAAACTGTTTTAAAAATGATTAAAGGCAGAAATAGCTGTACCAGTTTCATACTAACCTTTTACAGTTAATTTGGTTTGGGTCTTAGGTCTCCTGGCTAGATGCTGATGAAGGAAAGGTAGAATTGGGCATCACCTTCTTGCTTCTACTACACTACAGTAACAAGTATATGTTTCATCTGTCTGAGGCATTTTCTGCTTTTCACCCAGTTAATTTATCCCACAGGGACCCTGACCAGGAATTAAAAGTGATAATCCTTTATTAGTCAGTGGCAACCGTGCCATGAAGGGTTATCCTGTTCAGTTACATTAACCACTAAGATATTACTTTCTGTAATAAATATATGAGTTTCAACAGCAAAGGAGTATTAAAAATACGATGAATTTATAACATCTAGGTTTGGGTCTCGGTGCAACTGTCCTGGTCGGACGTAATTAAGGCTTCCTTGGTTATGTTTGTTCATTGCTCCTATACTATAACAGCAATTACTGCGTTAAGCACTAAAATGATACCCTAATTAATGATAATTTAATTAAAATTACCTGCCACTCTTATAATGGATGATGAAACTTGGCCAAATAATTAAGACAAATATTTTAGTTTGATCATGTAATGAGGTTCAGAAAAAAATGAAGTTTGGGCTCTTTTCTGTGTTATAATGTAGTTTATACTGTTGATTATTAAATTCTTGCTTTTTGTCACCCTCTCAGCCAGATATGGCAAATATGTCTAATTACGCCATGCGCCTGGCTCGTCTTAGTGCACGCATCTTTGGAGATGTGGTGCGGCCTACTGACTCCAGATCCATGAAAGTGGTGCAGCTGTTTAAAGAACCTCCCCTAGCCCAAAGAAAAGAAGTGTATGACTGGTACCCTCAACACAAGATCTACTATTCACTTACACAGAAGCTTCGATTTATGGGGCTTTTCAGGTAAGGGAGACATTTTTCATTATAGTGGTGCAGAGGTATGCAAGAAGTAATTGTATAAAAATTTTGACCTTGAATTGTCATAGTTTTCATTTTGGTTGTATGTTTGTTTATTGGCATTGTTTTACAGCTTCTGTGTTTTGTAGGGCTGGTTCCAAGCCCAGATAAATATGGAGGGTTGCCAGAAAGGGCAAGAAAAATTGACATTTATAATTTGCAAATGAGTTATGACTCAGTAATAGTAGCTGAACTGTTTAGACTTTTTATTTAATTTGTAAATGCCCCTCTTGATTTTAAGATGGGGCAGTTACAGCCCTTTCAGTGGAGTGGTTGCATGTTCATCCTGTGTCTGTGCTTCGGTTTGCTCTAACCACTCTAAACATGCATTCAGGTTAATTGGTGACACTAAATTGTCCATGAGTATGTTTGATATAACTTGTGTAATGAGTAACCGCATTCTGTCAGGAATGCAACCAAAATTTAAAGCCTAAAGTTTTCATTTTAATAAACCAAATAAGTAAACAGGATTTATTTACATTCTTGTATTTTTCTGAAATGTATTTTTAACATTATATGAATACTACTTGTTTTAAATCATGTGGGTTAGCTTTTTGAAGATAGAAAAATATCAATTTTCATGAATGTTATATAAACATGGTGCTAAAAGCTAAATAAATCAATAAATTTCCTGACTTGTGGTTGTATATCTTTCCCATAAAGAGATGAGCACCAAGACTTCAAAGAAGAAATGCAGCGTCTCAGGAAGCTACGTGGTAAAGGAAAACCTAAGAAGGGAGAAGGAAAGAGAGCAATGAAGAAAAAGTAGAAAAGGACATTTTGTATGAAAAGTTGCACATGAGTACTTGTGTGTACTGAGACTTTCACTGACTTTTAGATGTTCAATCAATATACTGACATCCTGCTTCCACAGAGCTGTGACTACGCAGTGAAGGAAATAGTCAATAACTTGTCATTTTGTTTTTGTATTAAAAATTTCACATTTATACAACTTATGTCTATTATGACTACTTTGATCAGTGTCTCCCAAATACACTGCTGATGGGCCTCAGTACAACCACTAGATCAGGGGTCACCAACCTTTTTGAAGCTGCGGGCTACTTTTGGGGTACCAACTAATGCGGCGGGCGACCAGTT
>JAOUQU010000011.1:2124408-2144859 GCA_028566735.1 Ammoglanis amapaensis
CCTGTCTCACCCCGCGCTCCTGTCTCACCCCGCGCTCCTGTGAGATAAGATTTGTTCTTTTATTTCCAATTCTTATTCCGCACTGGTTTCCAGTGTACATAGATTTAATAAGATCGTAGGTTTTACCTCCTACACCACATTCCAACACTTTATAAAATAATCCTTCATGCCAAATTGAATCAAAAGCTTTTTTTAAATCAATAAAACAAGCAAATTGTTACAATGCGGGAATAAGGACTCTGAAAGCGGAGTAACCAAAAATATTATAAGTTTATTTAAATAATAAAAGCAATAAACTTATAAAATGGACAAAACAACAGATATAAACTCCCTGTCCGGGAATCAAACCCGGGCCTAGGCAGTCGAAACGCCGTGTGCTACCCACCACACCAACAGGGATTCGAGGCCCTGTAAGGGAGAAAGTCAAACAAGGGTTAAAACACAAAAAAACTCCCTGGGGGGAATGGGCATGGGCACCAAGGGTCTGCCACACCAGAGAACCGCACCGCTACAGATCTTAGTGATGCCTAGGACATCGCCCAAGGAAGTGGCGTTGCCTTCATCTGCCCGGCAGCTGACCGACGGAGAAACGCCCAGGTCCCCGAAACGAAAAACAATAAAACAGAAATAAAAACAGACTCGTGGGTCCAAAATACAAAACAGAAACTGTCCCTAAAAACAAAAAGCACTATTACCTCCCAATCTCCTGATTGGTCGCTAACCTGGGCCCGTTAGGCGGACGCGCAGGAATAACCATGGCAAAACCACCTGGGCAAGATGCACGCTTCTATGCACGCACCCGTGGAGGCCCCACGTTCGCAGACGGGTCAGTCGCTCTGACCCCTGCGTGGGTGGCTCACGACCCGCAACGCTGCCGAAGCCGCAGCTTCAGGAACGGGCTACTAGCTCGCCTTACTGACGGGGTATCCAACGCGAGCGCGAGGGGGCGTGTTACCGCCCAGCTCCAACGAAGTAGTGCGCAACTGAACGGGTCTAATTAGATCGAGTGTGCATAGGTGAAAAAACCGCTCTCCATGCTCATGCACCCAGCGTATACACAGACGCCGGAGCAGAACATGTTGGCGTGCACGTTGCTACGATCAAGTGGCTCGCCGTACCGAGCACAACATGCTCGGTCGGTCTGCCGCATGATCTGCGCGCTGGTGGAAATGTGACGGCTCCGCGTCAGCTGTTGGGAACTATTTGAAGCGTTCCAACAGCTGATCGGAATACGCCGTTATCAGCCGGTTCGCTGTTAAAAACCGGCTGAATGTTGCGATCTGTAAGCTCGCCTGCCTCAGCGAGAGACACGCGAGCATAACCGTTACAGTGTTATTTAAAAAAAATAACGACAAAAAAAATTTATGCAGCTCACTGGTAAGTGTCACTATAATGAGCTATTTTTAGAACAGGCCCGCGGGCGACTCATGAGGTCCTTTGGGGCACAATGTTGGTGACCCCTGCTTTAGACTGTAGGACTAATGAATCCACAGTGGAGAAATATCTTGCTGACAGGGGAAAATGTAAGGTAAAAGCAGAAACTCTAAACATTTTAAATTAATCAGAATATACCAAAGATATCAACACAGAGAACCAAAATAATTTGTTTCTGGTCAGTCTGTTTTAAGAGTGTTAGGGTAGAAAGCAAAGACTTTAATGTAGATTGAATGTAGAAGTTTAAAAAGAGATAGGAAAACAAATGAAGCAGATAAGGGATTTGGATTGTTTGGCACACCTTAACCAGTTAGTGCAACAATCAGAGCAGACTTTCATTTTCCTTATAGATTCTAAATCAACATCACATCTGATTTAGAACGTAACAAGATATCATCTAGCACAATATGTTTTCAATTCCCAGATAATATTGTAGATCCAGCTTTGCTCTTTAGCTAGTAAACAAGAACTAGGCATTTTAATAGGCGGTCTTCTAGTACAGGTAATCTAATAACAGTATAAAGGTTAGGTAAAGCCTTTGTTGATAACATACAGACATGTTTGTACCATCAAAATATTTTCTAATTGAATGTTTTTTCCCAGAAGAAAGAAGATGCTATTCCTGTGAAAGATGACAAAGTAGAATATGAATCGAGTGACAAAAGTCGAATCAATGTTGTTTGCATTCCAAGCACCACTTTACATTTGAGCGATTTGAAGAACACTGTACTTCCAATACTAGAGACTACATCTGCACCCTCTAAAGATGATTTACAACATCATTCAGACAAGATCATACAATATGTGGATGTACAGCCAGAGTCTCCGAAATCTAGCATGGATTGGGACAGGCATGAAAACGCTCAAGATAAAAATGATGATGCTACAGATTCTAAAAAACAGAGAAAGAAGCTACTTGTCTCGGCAGAACTTATACAAAATATCTTGGAAGACAGCAGCGATGGGGAATTCTCACCTATTGTAGAAATAAAAAAACTGCAATGGGAAGAATCTCCAGTTGAAAACATTAGCCTAGAGTTCATTCATAGTCAGTTTATGACGGTCAAAAGCAATGAGGATGATTCAGCATCTAATGGTGAAAGACTTACAGGGCAAAAAACAACAGAAGAGGAAACGATCCAATCAAAGCTAGACAAACAGGAAGATTTCAAGGACAAGAATTCATCTGACAAAATTATGTGTCTTATCAAAAACAGTAGTATATGCCCTGAAGATGAGCCAGATGGTAAAAGTATCATTTCTGTAGCTAAGATTGAGGAAATAGATCAAATAAATAAGCCATTTGGCGAAAATGGAGCTGGTATTCGCCATTTTAAAACAATTGAACTCAATACTTCTACGGCTCGCCAAGCTTCAGATGATGGTGATCCTGAGAGCCTTACAGATTCTCCTGATGATAGGTCCAAAGGTGAAGGCTCGTCAAGCTTACATGCTTCAAGTTTTACTCCAGGAACATCGCCAACTTCAATGTCTTCACTTGATGAAGACAGCGATAGCAGCAGTCCAAGCCATATTCGTTCCAGTAGTGAGGGCAAACAACACAGAAAAGCCAAGCACCGGCAATCAGGTCAGATGCTACCCACTATTGAAGATTCCTCTGAAGAAGAAGAGCTTCGTGAAGAAGAAGACCTTCTGAAAGAGCAGGAAAAGCAGAAGAATTCTGGAAAGAAATCAAAGAAGGATAAAGAAGAAATACGTGCACAAAGACGAAGGGAACACCCCAAAACTACACCAAGCAACCTATCACCAATTGAGGATGCTTCTCCTACAGAAGAGCTGCGACAAGAAGCTGAGATGGAGGAAATCCGTAGATCCTCCTGTTCTGATTTCTCCCCGAGTATTGAATCAGAACCAGAAGGCTTTGAGATTCTGCCAGAGAAAATTGCTGCTGTTCAGAAAGTTTATGAATTGCCAACATCAGTCTCGTTGTATTCTCCAACAGATGAGGAACATACTGATAATCAGTCCAAATCCATAGAAACTGAAGAAAAACTAGTTTCAAACACTTCAGATGAAGCTTATGAGGAGATTTTACTAAGGGCAAAATCTCCAACTATGGAGACTGTGGAACACCAACCTGGAAAGGAATCTCTTTATAGTGGCATGTTGATTGAAGATTACGCATATGAGTCTTTGATTGTTGACACAGATCAGGATCTAAGCAACATTTCTGTACCAGCCAAATCTATAAAAATAGGATCGCCAGATGAGGTTTATGAAGACATGATGAAGATAAAAGAAGAACTGCTGTCCAACGAAAGTCTTATTATCAAAGAATCCCCCAACCAAAAGATTCTAACCCAGCAAACAGATTGTAGGGAAGAGACTATCTCCAAAAGCATTTCAGACCAATGTCAAGTGGATAAGCATGGAAAGCCTTTGTTAGAAGCAGAGGAGACATATGAAATACTAATGCAAAAACAGAAGGCTGTACTTACACCTGGCACCAGCCCAACACAGACAGTTCCAGATGGTAGAGGACATGATGTAGAAGTCACTTCTAGTGAAAAATCTGAGATGTTTCTTCAAAAAAGAATTCTTTCAATACCAGATCTGACAGTAACACCATGCTCATCAGGTGAAGATGATTCTAGTGAGGAGGGCACTGATGAACAAAAGCAAAATGATAAAAAAGATTCAGTTTGTTCTTATACATCAGAGACTGAACCAACATCTTCCACCAATCATTCTCAACAAAGAACGTTTTCTCCAGTTCTAGAGCCATCTGTAAATGAAATTGTTTTAACCAAAGAAGAAGCCTCCTCTGAGCAAATTCCACTACATGACCAGACTGATGTTGTTGATTTGTCAAAGTCTTCATCGGTTACTCAAGTGGATGACTCTTATGTTCCAACTCATGTTATAGTTTCTAGACCATCTGTACCAGTTACATCACCATTACCGACTGTACCGCAATACACTCCAACAGTACCCAGTATAATTTCAACTGCTCCACCTGTACCTCCCAAGCCAATGGTTCTACGCAGAGGTGCATCTCAGGAAAAAGCAGACATTCCTGCCCCCCCTCCCTTGCCACCGCCAACATTACCCAAACCTGCTGTTTATCCAAAAAAGAAACCACCTCAAGTTCCCCAAAGAATAGCATCAGATCGTATGACAAGTGGCCCTCAAACACAGATGAGACAACCCATTGAACCAACTTACAAGCCACATGTTCCTCCTCCTGTGCCTCCAAAGCCATCCTCAATACCTGCTGGTCTGACGTTTAGTCACAGACCTGGAGACATAGCCAAGCCACCCATAGCTCCCAAACCCATGCCAGGTCATCAGCCAATGTCTTGCATATATGCCCAAGTTAGAGCAAATATACTACCTACAAACACTGACGATGGTGCACTTAATCTGAGTCCTGCGGCCGATAGTAAGTCAGGAATTATATCACCAACAAAATCTCCATCATCCCCTAGAATTGGAAAGTCTTTACGTGATACCTATGTTGTCATTACGCTACCATCTCAGCCAGGTTCACCAGTAGAAAGTATAACAGCACAAGCCTCAACAAGTTGTGGACACCCATCATTTAGCAAGCATGTTTTTTCCCAGCCTCAACCTCATCCACCAGCACAATCACATGTGGAGCCAGAATCACCCTTACAAACAACTATGGTTCCACTATCTTTCTCACAGATTACAAAATCAATAGAAAGTCAAGAAATATGTGGTCCAGAAAAAATTATTTCATGTGAAAGCCATTGGTATGAGGCAATTTTAACTTCACAGCCTTCATCAGTAATTCCAAATGTTGACGTCCATGTAGTTAGTACTGAGGTTCAAAAAACAATGGTATCTGTTGTACACGATAAAACAACTCTTGCAAACTCTTGGAGAGCTGAAACACAAACTATTCCTGAAAATGTAAAATCCCAACCAGTGCAAGTGTATAATGAGAGTGCATATCATGCTGGAGATGTAGTTGATCTGCGCACTCCAAAAATAGATGTAGAAATTGCTATGAAAGGTATGGACTTATCATCATCAGAGTCACAACGACAATCCTTCTTGCCTGATGGGAGTCTACGGCAACAAAGTGCTGTTCAGTCTTCTGTAATGAATTTGAGCACCGATACATCTTCAGTGTCTGTAGTAACTAACAACATCACAATCCTCACTTGTACAGCCACTATAGCATACAGCAACAGTGATCTTTCTCACACCACTTCAGTACCGCTACAACTAACAACTGCTAAGTCTTTTGAACCTGTTTCACAAATCATTTATCGTCCTGTTGATTATCAACCAGAGAAGCCAATCAATCTCTCCACTACTATGGGCAAAACACATTCTGTTCCTGTGACAGTGGCTTCCACAGTTGGATTAAATGACATAAACTCTAGTTTTACTTCTCGAATGGAAACTAGCATACCTAGTGCTGTTGATCTCACAACTACAAAACCTCTGCAAACCGTGGTATCTGTAGATGGGACTACATCAGAAGTGGTTACAGCAGTGATTACAGAGGATGATGGAAAGCCAGTAGACCTAACAGCAGCAAGACGTGCCGTTTGCTGTGATGTTGTTTACAAGCTTCCATTTGCAGGTAGTTGTGCCACCCAGCAAGCTCCAACTCCACTTCCAGAGGATCGATTTGGCTATAGGGATGATCACTATCAATATGATCGATCTCCTTTTGGTATGAGGGGACTTGGTGGAATCAAGCCCTCAATGTCTGACACAAATTTAGCTGAAGCTGGTCTGTTTCTATACAAAAGTAAGAATAGCTATGATTACAACAGGAACATTGAGGGTGCTGTAGATCTAACCTCAGGAAAGTTGTCAATAGCAGGTCAGTGCAACATTGATGATCATTTCCGTTTCCCGGCTAAGGCACTTTTTTTGCTTTTTAATTGACAAAGTTTCTTCAGTTCAATGAACTCTGCATGACTTTCTTTTGTTCACTAATTCAAATGCATGTCCCTGCATGCTGCTTGTTTTTTTGTTTGTTTGTTTGTTTGTTTTTTTGGATTCTCACTTTCTTTTATCTGGCAGAATGTATTTTGTGACCTCTTGGTCTGCATGTTTGGACAATGCTTAATATTTATTGGTGTATTACCAGGTATATGTGATTTGAAAATACTTACAGTATGGAAATTTTAACAGGTGAAGCTGTGGACTACTCAAGCAAAGCCAGTGGGGCATTTACTGGAGTTACACTCCCACAATACACTCAAGCTAGAATTTCATCATCTGTTGGAACTCACTTCGGAACTTCTAGCGTCCTGAGAGCTTCAAATGGTGTTGTTTACTCTTCAGTAGCAGCACCGGTTCCTTCTACATATGCTATAACTACTCAACCAGGATCAATATTTAGCGCAACATACAATTCTTTGTCAGGCATGCACACCAGTGATACAATGCCATCACTTTCAAATCTGCAGAATCATCCTCTCACTAGATCACATAGTTTTCTCTCCACCACTATGACTATAGCAGAAAATAAAGATGACAAGCCCTTAAACTTGGACATAAGCATTTCCAAAAATATGTTCTCCACTAGTGTTTCAGATGTTACTCCTGTAGTAACCACAGTGGCAGCATTGGATTACACTGATGCCTCGCTGGAGGCAATTGCAGCTTCATTAGAGGCCTTGTCCTCACCTATGATTCCAGGTGATGAACAGTACCAAATGGAGCGTGAACTTCTAGAACTAGAAAAGATCAAACAGCACCATATTGCTGAGAAACTAGAATGGGAGAGGCAAGAGATCCAGCGCTATCGAGAGCAAGAGCAACTCCTAGTTCAGAAAGAACTTGAGGAGCTTCAATCCATGAAGCAGCAGATTCTGTGCCAACAGGAGGAAGAGCGACAAGCTCACTTAATAATGCAAAAAGAGACGTATGCTCAGCAACAGGAGCAGTTGGAACAGATTCAGAGGCTTCAGGAGCAGCTAAGGCAGCAGCTAGAGGAACAAAAATATAGGCAAATGTATCCAGATGAGCAGACGTCTATCTTGGGGACAGACAGAAAGATGGACAGTGGCTGCCAGACTGACGAAGAAGACAATACTGAAAAAGCCTGCTCTGTGGGTAGAAAAAAGAAGAATACACGAAAGAGTGTGGACAGTTGTGTTCAGACAGATGATGAGGACCAAGATGAGTGGGAGGTTCCTGCTCGAGCTAGACGTAACAAACCAAGAGGTGGTAAATACAATTCAGGTGACAGCAGTGGAGTTTCCGTTCAGGCCCTGACAGAAATTTCTATCCAGACAGATCCATCAGGAGGACTCAAAGGACATTCTGTGCAAATGGATACTAGATTTAATTTTCCTGATACTGGCCGAACTTCTCCACCTAAAAGACGTCCTTCACCTTTAGAAATAAACCAGTCCTCCCACCTTAAAGCAGACACCTCCACTTTACAGGTTTCTCCAAAATCCCCAAAAGTTCTTTACTCTCCAATATCTCCATGTATGTCCCCTAGTAAATCACTTGAATTTACATCCTATGAAAAATCTGTTGGCAACACCAGTCCACAGAAACTTTCTGCCATGGATAAAACCATAGTCACTCCTTCAAGTCCCAGGACACCAAAAGTCATTCAGAGGTCAATGTCTGACCCCAAACCTATGAGTCCAACTGCAGACGAGAGAGCAACATCCAGTTTTCCTTACTCAGAGAGCTGCGCTGTAAGTAAATATATATTTTTATTATCAATTTTTGATCTAGCTCACAAGTTGACACAAACCCAACAGCACTACAATCATGGTTCATTGCAAAGTTACTACTCTTGGGACATTAAACAAGGTTCTTAAACCTCTTTATCCAAGGATTTGAATATAAGCATCTACAAGAATAAAATAATCAAAATGTAATGCCAAAAAAGTAAATTATTTTGTTTTGGCAGACGTCATTCCATGCCACAGAAATTATATTCTTACAAAAACATTATATAAAACCTTCACTTTGGGTAAAATTATGTCAAGCATTGTATTGTTTATTGATTGTTATTAATTTTGTAAATATTATAATGTATGGTAGTAAATTTAAGAATCCATTGTATGTTAAAATATTGACGACCATCCCATTAGAGGGACCAACAACTTTTTATTCATAGTGGTTTTAGCAGTAATAGCTGCTGCAACCCTTTATTTAGTAAGTCATTTTGCATTATGTTATAAATAAAAACAATGTAATAAGTGTTTAACACATTCAGGTTTACCCAAACTTTATTATTCAAAAGCCTTGGAGTAACAAAAAGAATATGTTCAAGTACAGGTTCTATAGGATGCTGGTTGAAACACTGGTATATGGTAAGGTTTGTTTGTTTTTTAGGGTAAAGGCTCTCCAAGTGTAACTCCCACAGGAACACAGAAAAAGGTAAAGAGGACTCTTCCTAACCCACCATCAGAAGAAGAGGCTGTCAATGCTGGAACAACAGCTTACAGTACCGCCTCAGCCCGACGACGGCTTTGTCGAAACTCTAACATGGCAAGGGCAAAAATATTGCAGGACATTGATCGTGAACTGGACCTAGTCGAGCGAGAATCCTCCAAACTTCGCAAAAAGCAAGCTGAATTGGATGAAGAAGAAAAAGAAATAGATGCAAAATTACGATACCTAGAAATGGGTATAAACAGAAGAAAAGATGCTCTACTCAAAGAAAGAGAAAAAAGGGAAAGGGCATATCTGCAAAGTGTTGCAGAAGATCGTGATTACATGTCTGACAGTGAGGTGAGCAATATTCGTGAGACAAGGCGGGGTGACGGTAGAGAGGAGGTGAGTGGACTTGAGAGGCCTCGCACTGCTCCGCAGTCAGAACTGGATGAACTTGTACCTCCGCAGACAAAATATGAATATGGCAAGTACTCTCAGTATCATTATCCTCAGTATCAGCAGTCTCTGTTCCAATCTCAACAGCCTTATCAGTCCCAATCAATCTACTCTTCGGTGCCTTCTCTCACTTCTTCGCAACAACAGAGTTACCACCAAATGCTACTACTACAGCAGAAAGCTAGACAACAAGCTGCACTTTTAACTGAATTAGATGCCACCAAAGTCGTCTCTACGAATTATGACAGTTCGTCATATTTGGGTGGAAAATATGGCAATCATCTTGACTTACATGGCTTGGTGGACCATGGAAGTATCTTGGCAGGAAGTCCCATGTCAAATGTGTCAACAGACTCGTTGTATGCTGATTTAGATCTACCCAAAAGTTACCTGCTCTTAGAGGATGCAAATGAACTTGCAAAAAACACCACTAGTCTTTCATCTACCAGTTATGGAATGGCTGAGAGGGAGCTGACCAAAGCAGAGTGCCTGCTGAGACGCTCAGCAGCAGATATAGACACAGATTACCTTGGCAGTTCTTCAAGGCTTCATTCTTTTGGGAGGGCCCAAGATGATGAAGACCCAATGGAAGACCCTTATGAGTTGAAGCTTTTGAAGCAGCAATTGAAACAGGAATTCCGAAGGAGCACAGGAGGGACAGAAAGCTTAGAACATCTGGCTGGTCTTTCACACCTTTATACTCCCAGCACAAGTGTAGCCAGTGGAGGCTATAGAGCTTACCCCAAGACCGATAAATACAGCATAAGTCGATTGACCTTGGAAAAACAAGCTGCTAAGCAGCTTCCAACATCTATGCTCTACCAAAAACACAAAACTACTAGCAACATTGGAAAATATTCTTCCATTCAAGACAGTAGGGGTTTAGAGACAGATTATAGTAGCTACCTGGGATCCAGTGGTGCCTCACCTAGATCAAGTAGATTACTACAGGATGAGATTACCTTTGGGCTTCGTAAGAGCAATGTGGAACAGCAGAAGTACCTGGGTTCAACTCTAGGGGCCAATTTAGCTGGTTCACTTAACTTGGGCCAGGGTCTTAACCTTGGTGTGAGGTCATCTTTAGGAGAGGACTCTGCGTATCCGAGTGGAAGTCGCTCCCGGCCTTCATCAAGACCAACATCTATGTATGGACTAGATCTGTCTATTAAAAGAGACCTCTCTAGCTCTTCCCTGAGGCTTAAATCAGAAGGTGATGCCCCCTTAGAGACATCTGCCTATCAAACACCATCAGGCAGGACAAAGCCAACTAGTTTGCCTATTGGCCAAAGTGGACGTGGGAGAATCCCTATTGTGGCCCAAAACTCAGAAGAGGAGAGCCCACTAAGTCCGGTGGGTCAGCCGATGGGTATGGCACGGGCATCTGCCGGTCCACTTCCACCTATATCTGCTGACTCCCGTGACCAGTTTGGGTCATGTCTCTCTCTCCAAGATACACAACAGCAGCACCTTAGGGAGGATCCCACCAGAGGATGCAGCTACCTGCTCATAGATGACATGCAGGGAACAATGTCTGACAGTGAAGGTAACTTTTATTTACTCCATCTTTTTTGTTTTACCTTTTTTTTGGCTTCCACATGGCCTTTCTCGTTATGCAACAGACATAACATTATGAAAACTTTACTTTCCTGATTGGTCGCTATCTATGCAGCACTATATGCAACAAACTGTGATACAGTCAGACACCAATTTGTCAGAACCTGCATTAACTTCATGAGCAATTTTAGTTACAGTAGCTTATGATGAATCAGACAACACAGGCCAGCCTTCTCTCTCGACATCCATCAATGAGCTTTGGCCAACAATAATCCTGTTGTCTAGTTAACAAAACGTGGCTTTAATGAACTGAAACTCCATTAGAATTTTACACCTCCACATATTTCCTGCTTCAACATTAGGAATAAAAAATTCACTTCCTACCTATCTTATACCACTTACTGACGGGAGCCTGGAGAGATAATTAGAGTTATTCGCTTCACTTGTCAGTGCTCATAATGTTATGTCTGGTGATGTGCCTCCCAAATTTTATGTTGTCTATTTACTATTTATTGTTAAACAAAGTAAAATTGTGACAGTTTTACTTTTTATATTTATCTTTATTAGAAATGTAAACACTTCGCATTGATGGTTGTGTCTTTTAGCTTATATACTGTCAGTTGCATTTTGTACTGCTTAACACTATAAACAACATTTGACTACTGCAATAACCTACCATGAACATATTACAAAATGCACTGGTGTATTTTTTTAAAAATGTATAGGAAAAGTCATGAATCTAGGCTTATATAATACACAGAGTATAAATTATTATAATAATAATCATGATTGTATTTTTTTTGCTGCAGCTAGTTAATCAGTACACAATGTATACGTATGCCAAATAGGTGTAGTGCTTTAGTAAAATATCACAGTGACCAAATTACCAGCATGCAACCCTTATATATGTAATATTTTTTTTAATAAATGTATATAAATCAAGCATATTTAGACCTATAATAAACTACAAATCATCTAGCACAGTGGAAGTTCACCCCTGTGTTCCATTGCAGTTCCTCTACATGATTTGGTGAGACTAGAACCAATCTGCTGTTTTAACAGTGTTCTCTTCATGCTGGACCGCTGGACCATACTTAGTGACAGATCTGTATTGCCATGGCATGACAGTCAAACCCACGCATTCAATGTGGTGTCGTGGCACAAACAAAATAAAGTCTGACAACTAGCTGAAATAATTATAGATTTTCTATGTGTATCCCGAAATACTCAATTTACGTGAGTGGAACCTTCACGTATATATCCTCACATATAATAGGCTCTTTTTCACGCCTTTAACATGACAGATATCATCTTTATATTTTTTACTGATAACCACTGTAAAAAGGACCTGTGTTTCTTTCTTTGTAAAGTTTGCATGTCCTTTAGGCTTCGATTTTCTCACTGAAAACATTAGAAATATTAGAAATATGTTATTTCATTAAAACAATAAGGATTCAGTTGAATTATTGTGCTATGGAAATTAAAAATGTATTTATGCAAGTGGCCTAACCATAGTTTATATTACACAGCCTAATAAGTTTGTTTTATTCTAGTCCATTTGTGTTATAAAAACATTAACATTGAATTTCACTTAATAAAAAAGTGATTTTATTCAACTGAAAGATTATGTAACAATTTTAAGCACACAACTTTTTAGAAGAATGAAATTCAAGTGGTAGTCAGTGTAAGCATATGCTTCACATATCTTTGCCAATTACAACGAATATCATTGGATAATCACTTTTTTTAAACCCTAGATTTTATAGAATATGGCCCAAATAAAATATTTATATTAATATATTATATTATGTCATAATTGCTACCACGAAACTTCTTGCAATGCTGAGACATTATAATTTTACCACCATTAAAACAATAGGATCTGTAAATCATCGTAATACACTTCAAGAAATCTTCCATGTCAGCTTAACATTTATATGCAATGTTGGAATAGAAAATAATTAGGATTTATCAGTTTATTCTCTTTTTATTAGTATTACCACATGAGCAAACATGTTTGTATGGGTATGCAATAAGATATTAAGTAAATCTGAATTATTTGTTATGCACTTACACAAAGATAATTTACAGTTGTGTCATTCTGTCTTGCATGGTAAATAATTTGCCTGTTTACATTTATTTCAGATATGGTTTTTTTCATATGATACAACTGTATATGATCTATATTGCCAACAATATGTGTAACAAATAATAAGTATAAACTGAGGATGGCTATCAAACGCATGGTTGAAAATGTCTACTTTTTATAAATCTCTTTTAGTATACCAAAACTGTCCAGTCTTAATCTTTACTTTGTGTTAATTAATTTAGTCATGTGGGCATTTTCTTACTTAAATAACTTATCATTGCCATAACTTCTTACATGTAATATCATATGATGAACAAATCATATGTTCCATCTGGTAGTAAATACATTTACTTTGGTTACAGCACTAAGTGAATCCTTGATGGTTCTGAACAGAGATGGTCCAAGAAACACACATGACAATGTCACAGACGGTAGAGTATAACAACCTTAGATTCCAATTCTCTGTTTCACTCCCCTTCCCTCCCCCACCATATCATTGAGCACCAAACACCTAATTATCCATGATACCATGACCGTCGATTTCTCAATCACCCATGAACTTACATCTGTTTGCTGCCAAACACTATGTTTATGATTTTTTTGGGGGAAGTTATTTTAGAGTTTCTGTGAATTGCCATTTTTGTTGTTGAAAGAACATTAAAAGGGTGAAAGATTTTGTTTATTATTTGTTTATCAAAGTTATTGGTAATTCAGTGGTTGAAATACTTATGTAGTTATCTGAAGATTACTAGCTCAGCCACTGTGTTCTGTAGAGTTTCTATTATTTGACATACACTTTTAACTTTTATTATGTTTCAATGTTGTTAGTCTCATTGGCACATTTCTTTACATGAAAAGTTTGTCCATGTTTGGGCATCATATGGTAGCTTTACTGTTTAAAAACAAGCATAGACAACTAGACAAAGTCAATGTAGAGAGCACTGCAGGTATGTGGCATCTCTTGCATTGATTAAATTTAAATCAGAATTTAGTAGTTTAGTTGTATCCAATTTTTTGGTATTCCTTCAAAGTTTTTTCAGTTTGGTTTGCAAGATTCTGGAAATTGTTGTATTGCTATTATCTTGCAATTTAATCGCTATTACGTCCATAGTCAGTTCTCAGTTTCAGAACATTCAGACGATTTTCCTGATGTTCCCAGAATTCCCATACACATTTAGTGAAGTCTAAATGGCTGTAATATGGCTTCAGGTTTCAGACGTTTCGAGCTTTAGAATCCCATGTACAGAGTAACTGGCAGTACATTTGGATAAAACCAAGACAGGATAAACCTGATTTCAGAGGGCATGAAGTGTCATTGTATGAGTCTTTAAATGGTTGAATCTTCAAATTATTGTATTATTTTGTTATTATTAGCTAAACAGTTTCCAAGTTTTTGAGTTAATTATTATTAATATTGAGGAACATTTATAAGCTCCAAAGAGTTTTTTTTACAGAACATCTGGCATTAGTTTTGGAAATGATGTATAAATGAATG
Source organism: Ammoglanis amapaensis (assembly GCA_028566735.1). Lineage (NCBI taxonomy): Eukaryota > Metazoa > Chordata > Actinopteri > Siluriformes > Trichomycteridae > Ammoglanis > Ammoglanis amapaensis. The sequence goes on from JAOUQU010000011.1 coordinate 2,138,790, forward strand.
ACGTGGTAGAACTTCGTAATCTGGTAGTATAGGCTATTCTAACTAATTCTTTCACTCTATGTTATAAAACCACATGTTTTATACTGGTCAGGGTTGTTTAGTATATGATTTATTGTTTGAAAAGCAAAAAAAAAGAAAATCCCCAGACAGACGATCGATTATAGCTAGCCTTTTAAAACAATCACTGTAAAAAATCTGTCACTATAACATTTACAAAAATTATCTGTACCTCTGTGGTAGTTTTACATATTTGTAGTTCCATAACTGACAAGGTCTGTCTTATTTGACCTGCTTAAATATCGCACATATTTATGTGAGCATTTTCTTGCTATACTTCAAACCCCAATATTTACTCATTACCCTTGTATACATATTGGTTATGTCAAATTCATAATCCAGCAATTGTCTGGAGGTTTTATTACAAATGTATGAACAATGAGCAGGTTTATAACAGTTTTTCTGATCTGTTCTTTTTGAAGTGTACCACCTGCGGCGAGAAGAGACTGACTGGTTTGATAAGCCTCGAGATGATGGACAGGAGTTGGACAGGAGACAGGTTAATAAAAAAATCATTTTTACATTTAGGCTGCTTATATAAACATGATATACATACATATACTCCCTTTTATTTTTCTCTGCCATTGTTATTGTATTGTGTGTATAAAGATATGTTGCCGTTTAGACAACGGACTGTTTATAAGGTATCATTTGTTAGTTCAATTTTTTTAGATATATATTTAAATAAATATAATTTGAATTATCTCTGCACTACTAAGTAAATAATTAGAGATTGCCTTGTTTTAGGTAACATTCTTCCACTACAACAGTGTTGGTCAGAGTGTATCTTTTGTACAATCTAACGTAGGTGTCAAATTTAAGTGTGAAATTGTCTGTGCTTGTGTGATATGGTGCAGGCGAAGTCCCAGCAGTACCCATGTCCTCATATGAGAGTTAATCTTCAAAGAGATCCTAAAGACCATAGTGTATCAGGTAAATAAATAACATTCACAATCACCAAACATAACATCAGAAATCTTTCAAAATCACGTTAAGAAAAAGATGAAAATAAAGATACAACCAAAACTATGTGTTTTCAATAAAGTTGATTTTAAAAACCTTATTTTACTTGTAATTAACAACACAATTCACAAAATCATTTAACAATGCAAACAAGTGTACTTTTACTTGTATTTTCTGTGTACACTTATCAGCTCCACCATAACGAACAAGGAATAAATTGGCCATATCACAAAATGGGAGCTCCACTTTTTGAAACCAGAACTAAAAAGCTCTGAAATAACGGTTATAACAGTTTTATGTTTTAATCATTTATGTTAAATTGTATTTAAGTTTTAAAGTACTCATCCAGATTGGAATATCATCCAGTCTAAACTGGTATGTTTTGCTAGATCAGCTGAACAACCAACAATTACCCATCATAAATGCAAACATGTTTTGAAAAGCATACTTATATGGGTAGCCAGGATGCTATTATATTTGATCCTTTTCTAGACACAAGGCATTTTATAAGAGACACACCTATCTACAGCACTGGACATGCATTTTATTCCCCTGGAGGTTGCTTAGAATTTTTTTACATTTTATACATTTTATCTTACCCATCTGGGAAGTGGCAGTACAATTAACGTCTAAACCATAAATCTGTCATTATTACTATATCATTAAAGGTTGCTTTCGTTGTTCCTGGTTGAAAACAGTTTTTGAGTTGATACACCTATATTAGCATTAGTATTCTCTAAGGACTGCTATGCCTATAATCTCATTAGCATTAGTAAATGGAATGTTTTAAAGATGGCCTTTATTACCACAGCAAGCCACTATGAATACACAATGATGAATATCCATATTGTTCTCCAAGTGTTTGTAGAAAAGTGATGCTGGAAAAATAGTTCTACATAATCTCGAGATCCCCCTGTGATATTTTGCTGTGTTAGGATAATAAATATGTGTTATAACTATCATTATAAGTACATGAACCACATACAATTTCCAGAATGTGGTCTTAAGTGGAAGGTTATATTAAATCCTACTGAACTTAGCATGGACATATGAATTCTCATCACCCTTATTCATATTTAGTTTTGGTCTGTTCATATTATGATCAATACTATGATCAATTTTAACCATGCACTATCTAGAAAGGCATAATGGCAAATCATGTTTGTAATTTAGAAGTTTTATTATCTAATTAATTTGGACACTATTGCCACTGCCAAATGCCTCAAGCACTTAATCGTCTTAATCACTTAATGGTTAGACCAAAAAATGTCAAACCTAGATAGGTTACAATACTGATATTTACAACTTTTACAAACTTTAGCCTATCATAGCTTTTTCTTCCTGTTTCTATTACATTAAAGTGCTTTCTTAGCTACTATTGGTCCAAAAGGACAATCCCTGATAAGCTTTCTCAGATTGTCGAAGTGTCAACTTGCCATTTTGTTGACGCTGCCAAGATCAGTTCCACTGAATCTTTTTTCAGCTGTGTCAAAACAAAATTTACTAAATGAGCAAATTAGGCATCTAAAATGTATCTGCACGGTTCATGTTCTAAAGCAGCTTTTCACTTTCATCAGCCATCAAATATCCAGACATTTTATAACATGCATTTAGAGTGTTTAAATTTAGATTGAAGTTTTCATATTAACATATACAGACATTGAAATCTTATTGAAATAAAATGTTTACAATTCTTGGAACCTTTTATATAAAGTATTTGTGATTGTATTATAGGAAACGGACTTGGCATCCGTGTGGTTGGAGGTAAAGAAGTTCCAGGTGGTAATGGTGAGATCGGAGCATATGTGGCTAAAGTCTTACCTGGAGGAGCAGCAGAACAGACTGGAAAAATTGTGGAAGGTAAGGCTTAAAAGGATTGCGCCAATCAATCCATTCATCCATTATGTAGTTTTACCACTTTTTAATTCTGTGTACACTAAACACATGAACCGTTCACCATCCTATTGCAGGGTACAGAGTCAAACACACATACAGTACAATTTCAGCAACGGTTAACCTGACTGTATGTTTTTGGGCTGTAAAGGGAAACCATAGTCTTTGGAGAAAAGCCACAGAGACACGGGGAGAACATGCAAACTTCACTTAGAAAGCCCTGGATTGCCTTATATAAGAATCAAACCCAGGACTTCTAAGGACCACTAAGCCACCTTGTCATGCTTGTGACAATCATTTTACATTGGGGAGGCAAGGTGACTTAGTGGTCACCTCAGAGCAAGAAGTCCCGGGTTTGATTCCCAGGTAGACTCAAGGCTTTTTGTGCGGAGTTTGCACATTCTCCCCATGCCTGCATGGATCTCCTACCACCGTCCAAAACCTTGTAGGTAAGGAATATTGATGATATGAAATTGTCCATTATTGTGTTTGATGTGACTTGTGTAATGAATGATCATATGACCTTAAACAATTAATTAACAACAAAAAATGAATCACTGTGAACTAATTGGTGCTCAAGTAGAGCATTGCAAGTTTCCTCTGTGAGGAACCCTAGAGTATGAACTCCATGTTAAGAATTCTGGTGTTGCAGGTTAGCTGGGTGCCTGAATCTTAGCAACTAGGATGCACAGATCAGTGCTGGTCCCACGTCTAAATACATAGTAGGATTGTGTCTGGAAGGACATCCTGTGTAAAAATTGTGCCAAATCAGTGTGGTGTGGCAAATATAAGAGCAAACCTGTACATAATGGGACAAAATCTGAGGAACACAACAACTGAACTATTGTAGATAATCTGTGGTATATTACATGGTATGATTTGATCAGGCGTGGGAATAGAAAGAAGTAGTTTTCAATCTGCGATGCGATTTTCACCCTCAGCCAGCAGGCATGACTCACTTGTGATATAAAGACGTATAAATAAAGATGACTTCAGATTAAGAGATATCTTAGACAGCTTTGCAGAGGATTCTTTTGCAGTGCCATCATGTGGATTTTTAGAACATCCGGACTGGAGCACTGCAGTCAAAAACCCTCTGTATTAACATGCTATATTTAAGTGACATTCACAGCCTCTTTATAACAATTTTTCACATATAAAACAGCATTCATAATCCATCTATCCTTCTATTATCTAGTTTTTTACATACTTAATAGGGTCACAGTGAGACACACACTAGACAACAGGTTGCCAGTCTGTTGCCACGCTCAAGACAATTTCAATATCTACAATTAAATTGACATGTCTTTGGACTTTGAACGGAAATCAGAGTACCTAAGACAAACCCATAGACATGGGGAGAACATAGGCTTAACCTTGAATAGAACCTGGGATTTCTTATTGTGAGGTGACAATAAGTGTAATAGTGGTAATCGCTCCGCTACTGTGCCACCCAGAATTTACAATGGGTTTCTCAATTGTAGACATATTCTCATTAATAATTAAATAATGATTGTCTTACTGGTATTTGGTTACATAGATATCCTAGACAATTCTGTTGTTTTTTTCTCCATAGAAAAGTGAAACTGTATGGTACATAAAATATTTTTAACCCTGATTAAATTGCTACCATTGCAAGTGCCTGCTAGCGTTGTGATATAAAACACATTTTGTCTACAATTCAAGGTAATCAGTTTAAATTTACTCTGACAAGACACTGTCACTTGCGTATATAGTCTCCAAAATATTACGTACAAGTATCATGTATGTACAACAGCCTTGATTGCCCTTAAACTTCATTTACCTTACAGAGGATTCTGATTCTGGAGACTCAGTGGGGTTGAAATCGGGGCTTTATGAAGCCTCAACTTATATCAACAAATAATTTATATAACTGATTTACAGTTTCACAGTACACGATTGTTTTTTTTACTACAAGATTAATATGCAATATGTGCCACACGTTACAGTCTCTATCACTACCATGAGTTGGTCTAGTCAAACAAACAAAAGTGAGAAGTGAAATGCGGTGTCCTAAAATGCCCGTCAACGTGTAGTGAGCGCTGAAAGCAAGCAAAAATAAGTTAAATCTGAGTTCATATGGTGCCACCGACAACATGGTTCGGCAGCTCTATAGTAAGACGAAGGTTGCAAAATATTTTTTGTAATGTAGTGTTTGTAGTATGGTTTTTGAGCGATCCTGGCATCAATTGTGTAATGTAAACTGGGCATATTAAGACTGGACAATAGTTTGGCCATATTATATAGATGAAGGGGCTTTTGGATGAGGATGCAATCGATGTGAAATTGTGACACTGTAAACAAAAGGAAATGTTCTATAAATTAGAAAATACAAGCTAATAGTAGAATACAGGGGCCGACCTTATATGTTTTTTTTACCATAACAAGAAGTACAATGATGGTCTTGGGAATCAAAGATCTTTCAAAGCAGAGTCACTAAATGACTCTTTGTTACTGTTTAACTGTAGTAAATTCTGCCACTGATATTGATCACAGATGTAGCTGACAGCGAGCACTAATGATGTGCCTTTCTCCTGGCACAAGGGTGCACACAGGACACAATAAATTACAACTGCTTCAGTTTACTCTATTGTGCTGCATCATGTGGATCATAATTTATGAGGAGTAAAAGGCGGTGGGGGATCTGTCTGTGCTTCTGCTTATTTATGAGAGCTGGCCAAACAGCTGGGCTTTGTGTGACTGTCTAGAATCATCACTTTACTGAAGGGTCATTTATTTGCTCCTTTCTATTTCGGTTCTTTATATTGTTGGTTTTTATTCGTGTTTTTTCCTTTTTCAAATTTTTTCATCTTAAAATACACACCGACAGTAAAAAACCAGTGGGATGTTGGAGTGTGAAGATAAGCATTTGTTCCGGAGTTACAGATGTTCTTTTTTATGCAAAAAGCATTGCTTAGCTATTATTGATAAGATTTAAATGTGTTTCTCATTGCTAGTCAGTTCTCGACTTGAGTGATAAAACAAACATGTATTTATGAGAAATAATCAGGAATAGTCTAATACACACGCACACACACACAGACACAGACACGCACACGCACACGCGCGCACACACACACACACACACACACACACACACACACACACACACACACACACACACACACACACACAC
>JAOUQU010000011.1:2160649-2193477 GCA_028566735.1 Ammoglanis amapaensis
TACAGGAGGGAGGAACCAGTGAGAATACAGGAGGGAGGAACCAGTGAGAATTACAGGAGGGAGGAACCAGTGAGAATTACAGGAGGGAGGAACCAGTGAGATTTACAGGAGGGAGGAACCAGTGAGAATTACAGGAGGGAGGAACCAGTGAGAATACAGGAGGGTGGAACCAGTGAGAATACAGGAGGGAGGAACTTCCTCTTGTTGTGTTTCAAAAGAGAAAACAGACGTCACTCAGTTTTCAATAAAAAACAAATTCCAACGTTCATTTACTGTGATTCTGCCGTTCATGACACATCATGTGAACTCATTCACGTTCACGTACTTTATTAAAAAATGTGTTGCGTTCAGTTCAACGTTCGAAAAAACGAGCGTGTTCAATGAACGCGTTCTTTTGAACTCATTCACACACAACACTGACCAACCCTATGCTGTCTATGCTGCATTTTCAAAAAACTGGACTTATAATTTATGACATTTTTTTTGCTTAGACAGAAAGACAGCTGGGGAGCTCACTAGGTTTCCAAACACGCTCCATAGGTGAATCCCAAATTGTGCACTTTGAGCATTCAAGCGACCATAAAATATAGTGAGAAACGATGAAGACTACACACACTGAATCCACAGCATTTTTAACTAATAACTTATTTATTGTTAAGGGGTAAATATAAAAGTAAAAAAAATATATAAATGACAGCTGGCAGATATTTTGGTGAATTAAAGAACCACGATCATATGTTAATCTCTCGTTTTCCTGAAGTGTCGTGCGCCATTTGTGACAAAACTTTTCTAGGATGTACACACTATACACTACACACTAAATTACAGTACAGTGGTTTGGGATGCACCTCATGCTTTTAACTTTAAAGATAAAAAATGTCTCTTAAATAGGCTAAAATACCACATTCTCTCTCTTAGTTGTAAAAGCCGTAATCAGTTCCAATGTCCTGGTGTAGCCTCTTCAGCCAGTGTGGCCTAGAGTTACCCCGTTCTAGCTTGGCCATTCAACCACTTTATCTCATCACCATGGAGACCTGCCCTGCACTAAACTGCTTCTTAAAGCAAATTCCTTTGCAGTATTCAGTCGTAGTTAGCATGCACCAAAAAAAAAAGTTGTTGCATCTATTTGGCTTTTCTCATCCACCGTGGGCTTACTTGTGAAAAGCCGTTATGCAACAAACACCAGCAGAAACTTTTTAATGACCATTCGACCGCTGTGGGTAATTTAGTTTCATAGTAAGAGAATAAAAGCGTCTCTGTGTGTCAAAGAATCGAGGCATCTGGTTCTGAACGGCTTCTCACGCAGACCGGCTGGAGGCTGGATTTATTCTAGCTGGTCTGATCTCAAGTTTTGTTTTCTCTCGCTATCTCAGAGACGGTGTATCTGTTCGGAGGCTGGGATGGCACGCAGGACTTGGCCGATTTCTGGGCCTACAGCGTACAGGAGAATCAGTGGGCTTGTATCTCCAGAGACACAGAGAAAGAGGTGAGAAATGAGAACAACAACAACAACAACAACAACAACAGAACTTCAATGGTGATGCAGAGACGGCTGCTGAACATTTTAATGCTGAAAGGGATTAACTGCCTGGATTGAAATCTGATCCCCCTTCTGAGATTCTGTTATGCAGTGGGTTATATTCAGTGGGTAGAACGGTCACCTCACAGCAGGAAGATCCCGGGTTTGATCCGTAGGTGTGGCGGTCCAGGTCAATTCTATGTTCTTGTTTTTTCTACACCTCCCTGGGCTTAGTCTGGGTGCTTTAGAGGAGTGAGGCGAGGTGAAATGGCGATACTAAATTATACATGATAAATTAACGTGATGTTAAAATCTATCAAAAATTCATTTTGTTATGATTTACTCATAAAAATGAATGATCTGAAGCTCTGGAAAAACTAAAAGACCAGTTTTCATAGTTATATACCGTATTGGCCCGAGTATAAGCCGCACCCGAATTTTGGCCCATCATTAATTTTGAGAGGGATTCAGTTAAAAATATAAAAATTGAGAGGATAAAACTTTATCTAGTACCTATTCTCTTTGGACTGGTGTGGTGTATACTGGGCTCAAAGCTCACGGCAATTGTCGATCGATGGTGCGTTGCTTCCAGAACTTGGTATGAGATGGGCGGTGCCGAGGGCGCCCTCGGTAAGAACAGAGACACGGAATGGCCATAGGAGGTTACGTTGGCTGGGTCGGTATGTGATGATGATAAACCCAATAATGACTTGTTCAAAAATCCAAACATGTCATTGTTGCATCATAACATGTTGTGTTAGAAATGTGCGCTAGATTTAAAGTTTCTGTTACAACTGAAAATTTATCGGGCGTGCAAATAAGCCGCACCGCAGTTTTTTATGTTTGAAATTTCGGAAAAAAGTGCGGCTTATACTCATGCCAATACGGTATATAGTTATAGTTTCTGTGTCTGACTAAAATGGTGGTTCTAATGTTGTTTCAATTGCCAATCTATTGTATTACAATTCTTATTCTAGTTTATAAAATAAATTAAACCTGGGATTACTTGCTCTGAGGTGACAATGCTAACCACTCACTCGGTGAGAAACTACATAGGAAATATCAGACATGACACTAAAATACAGCAAGATTCCTGACTACAATAGTCGTAATGCTCAAACAATCCATTAACCACTGCCGTTTCGTAGCTTATTAAAGTCGTACTAAAACATTTTGACAGATTACCGCCGTGTATCACATACAATCCGTACCACATCATATTGGTTGGAGGTCCGTAAGCATAAGGAATATGTCTGTTTTTGTATACATTAATAAAATTACCCACTTTTAAGTGTGCTGTAAAGTCCGAAAAATATGGTATATGCAACGTGTTGTCATGTCAACCCTGTATTTGTTTCAGAACGGTCCGAGTGCACGTTCCTGCCATAAAATGTGCATCGACTCTCAGAGGAGGCAGATCTACACTCTGGGCAGATATCTAGATTCCTCAGTCCGGAACAGCAAGTCTTTAAAAAGCGACTTCTATCGATACGATATTGATGCCAACACGTGGGCACTGCTCAGTGAAGACACGTCTGCGGATGGGGGCCCTAAACTCGTGTTTGACCACCAGGTAAGCGGTAATCAGCTCTCATCATACTAGACAGATAATCCCATCATTAAGTCATTCATCGTATTTACACTCTATTATTTTCTTAGATGTGCATGGATTCAGAAAAACATATGATCTACACGTTTGGTGGGCGCATTCTGACATGTAACGGCAGTGTGGATGATGGACGCACATCGGAACCGCAGTTCAGTGGCCTGTATGCATATCCGTGCCAGACGGGCACGTGGGGCCTACTGAGGGACGACTCATGCAATGCCGGCCCGGAGGATGTCCAGTCACGCATCGGCCACTGCATGCTCTTCCATACGGTCAGCTCCATTGTGGTCAATTTAACTATATTCTAAAGATTTGTGCTGGGCTAATGTTGCTGAATGTTTTTTCATGTAAGTTCTACATTACAGTCCAGGTCTATATTAACATTTAATATTTGTTCATTTTTTAAACAGAGGAATCGTTGTCTGTATGTGTTTGGAGGCCAGAGATCAAAAACATACCTAAATGATTTCTTCAGTTATGATGTGGACGCTGACCATGTTGAAATCATCTCGGATGGCACGAAGAAAGACTCCGGCATGGGTAACTACTTTAATACCTTTGAATGTATGCAATCAATTTGGACTAAATTATGGGCACAGTATAACCTTGGCTTACGAATGGTTTAACATACATTTTGGGTTACAAGGATTTATATCAGTTGAACATAAGAACAATACCAATACGTACAATTGTGACATCACAAAATGCACAATCCTGATACACTCCCTATACAAATAGCATTGTGTGGCTAAATGGGTAGCACCATCACCACACAGCAAGAAGGTCCTAGGCTTGATTCCGCCTCCATGTGAGTTATTCCTGTGGTTACTCCTGGTGCTCTATTTTCCTCCCACAGTAAAAAAAAACCATGCAGTACAGGTGAATGAGATGCAAAACAATCGATGACCCTGGGTCTTTATTTAGACTTGTGTACAGATTGCCCCCCTCCCCCAAAAAATACATAGGAGTACTGACGTAGAAGGGGAGCACAACAGCCCCATTACATGGGTTTTTTTCAACATATGGCGGTGCTTCGATGTTTCAGATGCTTTGTTTTGTTCAATATTTAAAATAATTCATTGAAGAATCAACACACAACCGAACCCTCCGAAACTCTTCGCCCTCTGACGTTGTGGCAATGTGAACTTAATGCAAAACTATAAAAGGAAACGACGTCATCTTGCGTGGATGTAGAAGTATAAATCAGCAATAACCAATCAGGAAGAAGAAGCTGAATGACTTCAGTGATGTTTACGCTCAGATCAGTACAGGTACGATATTAGCAGAATCCATCCAATCCATATAAGGAAACTGGTTGAACCTCTGGCATGGGACTCTCTCATTCCCAGAAACAGGCAGGAGATATTGTAACTTGACCCTCGATATTGCAGCTTATGACATGGATGTACTTAGTCAGCATCACTACATTTCTACTGTCATTTAGTAAAATTGACTTGACTGAAAGAATGACTCAACATTGGCTTCTTTAATAGAAAACTAGAGGTTAGAAAATGCCATAGTCTTAGCACTTTACAAGCTATTAAAAACTGTTACAAATGATGAATGAATTAGCTTGACATATAGTACATAAATAAAAAATTAACAAAGCAGATTATCCCCCTTGAATGACTTTTATTGCCAGCATTACAGACATTGCAAGTTTAACTCTTTCCTAGTAGCTGACACATTGGCTATCGCTCATGAACAAAGTTATTATTAATTAATTTATTCATCTTATTTATTAGGTTCTTTCTTCCAGTTTTATGATGTCCAATGGCCACCTTTTAAATTTTGGTTCTGGCTCAGATTTGGGGAAGATTTTTCTAACCTGTTCTGCAAGTTCATGGTCGGTTGCTTCCAAATAGGTAGACACTACCTACATAAAAAGAATTCATGTTTCAGTTATTTCTTTGTAACCGTTGCTGAGTGCAAACATGGTGGAAATGTTAAGATATATTTTAAGATTTAAATGACTGTGTAGGTCCATAATCGTTGAGAAAAAATGAAACGAAATCGAATAAAAGAAACCTTTACTGTGATGCTTTAGTTGTGATCAGTGGTCATCATCTTTTTTACTTAAAAAAAACAATTCAAATTAATAGGCTGAGCTTGGTAAGCACTTCAAACCAGAAATTACTTTATCACCAGGACAAAAACCAAGACATGGGGTGCTTGAGTGGCTCAGCATTCTAATAATCTTGACCAGCACTGCCGAGTCCTAGTTGAGCTCTCGATTTTCAATTGATTTCTACCTGTAGTGGTCTGAGTAGATACATGATGGTCTGTGTTTACCTAGTCAGTAAATGGGGCGGTGCAGCCACTGTGGAAGTTATTGTTTGGGAGCAGTTTTTATTAGTAACTAATATACAGTTAATATCAAATTAACTAAATGAAACAAACCTTGGTGAGAAAAACAAAATCTCTGTTTATCTACAATACAATTGTGGCTGGGCAAAATATTTGAAATGTGTTACATGGCAGAAGTAAAGAACTGTATCATGTCTGCGCTTATGCTAATATCATATCTGTGGTAAAACATGGTGGTGGCTGGAGCTTCTTCTTAAGCATCTTAACTCAACTTTATAGTTTTATTTCGGTACAATGTGAAACACAGTCTGTTTAAAATCAATTCAAGTTTACAACACATTCATTGCAAGTCATATTACAGTGTAATTACACCAAACCTACAAGAACACTGGTTACCTGTTCATCATGAAACCTATTACTGTGGTGGCACAGCGGTTATCGCCTTACAGTAAGAAGGTCCTGGGGTCTATCCCCAGGTTCAGGTCCTTTCTGTGTGGTGCTTGTATATTCTCTTTGCGTCTACAGTATAAAAACCTGCAGAAGATTGATCATTTGGTTACAATGAAATGACCTTGACACACTGAATTTTTTTAATGCACACATGCGTAACGGAAAGCATATTGGTGTGTGCGTGCACGTGTGCTAGTGTTTCATGTCAATCCGTATATATTTCAATGATCTTGCAGTATTTTGGAAGTACATGAACCACTGGGTTTTCTAAAATGTGAATGCAGTATAAGGCTACTTTTCCCACTACCAACAGAAAATGTCGTCTATTACTGCACTGTCACGTTATCAGATGCGAATCGATATGGCTCAGTGGTGTTCGGAGCTGCGCCCGTTTTTTTTTTATAGTACAGTATCGCTGTGGAAGTCTTTATTCTGCTTTAGGTTGCTGGGTGGTGTTTTGAGGTAAAGAAAACCCAAATAGAAATCTTTACCTACTCACCGAAATAACTGAAAATCGTATGTGTATATACGTGATGCATGTGCTGCTTGACACGTGTTCTTGAGGTCTAACATGATTGGCTGTTCGAGCCGAGCCCGAATCGATCACTCATCTCCTGTCACGGTTGTTTAATTTGAATTTTTTACACCGTGAAGTATAGGCACTGAATTTAACACACTCAATTTAAAGAACAGAATTTAACCTTCTAACTTTTGAGTAACAATTTTTAAAGATTTATGTCAAGACAATGTTTTAAATGTACTTTTTTGGGAAGACAAAAACAAAAATCTAAATTAAAATTGCATTACATATTTATTCAGTACTTGAAATTCAAAAGCTTTTAAAATTCACGATCAGGTGACACTAATTTACTTCTATATCCCGATGCATTATCTCTTCGGATATCACACAGACACGTGACATTGACACTCTGTTCCCATTTACGCCAGTGACGCTGATTTTTTTGCTCCCAATTTGGGCAGTTGCTGCTGCTGCTGGGGGTTGACTTGACTGTGCACACATCTGAGGGAGTGTTAATCTACATCTTTTCTCATACACAGTTGGGTGTTTTCAAACGCCCTGGCCTCTGTATCCCACCACAGTTGCTCTTTGTAACCAGACCCTCGTCATCTGCTTAATTGAATCATTTCTCATCCTAGAAAACATGAGGCAGACGCTCCTATCCAGAGCAACTTACAGAAGTACTTCCTTCATATTTTATATTACCATACTATAGTGAAAAAATACTATTTTAAAATACATTTTTAAGTGAAAACGGTTTCAAATACAAAAACTACAAAACCTTGTTTTTAACCTGTTTTTAAGTCAGTTATTGAGTTTAATTGTTTGGTAAGGAGTTTAGTTTGTTTTTTTTGACTCAGGAGTTTGGATGGACTATGGGAGCTCATTCTTCCACATGGGAGCGAGTACAGAGAAGTGTCTTGATGCTCAAGTCCTGAGTGGAGGATCAAGTCATGCCAGGCTAGAGTCTTTGAGGTTGTGTGGTACTATGCAGGGTTAGGTAGAACCAACCACAAGCAGAGCCGAGACTCAAGCCTAGAAGTTCATAATATTAGTATTAAGACTTTTCTTGTTGCACCTCCTGAGCACTCTTCTTGTTTGTTAATGAGGAATTATTTTCTTGTAACAGTTTCTTAGAACTCAAGTCTGGTTCCTAGTTCTTAGAAATAGTTCTGCATCGTCAGTGCTTGCGGTAACTTATCATCCTGCCAACCAGATTAATTTCATTGCTCAGAAATGAAACCACTGGCTGTTGGGTTCTCTTTATTATAAAGTGCATTACAGCACTACATGATGATTAGAAAGTGATGTCCACTACTTATCGGTAACAGGAATTCCATTTTGTTTGTGAAATGCAATTAAGTAGACTTTTAATATAAAGATGTTAGTGTTTGTGTTCTCTCTGTGATCCTCTGGCCTTGTGTATGTTTTTGCTCGAGTTGGAGAAAAAGAAAACTGAGGTGGAAGGAAAGAAGGAGAAAAAGATCTAGTGCAGAAAGAACAGAATGTATTTTGCCAGCAAAGAAGTGGCATGTCCAAACGAGCAGTGAATCAGTCTCCTGTGTTTATCCTGCTCTGTCTCAGAAAATAAAATAATGTTTTCATGACTTTACCTGGTCTGTCCTATTTTATGTGACCAGTTTTTATGCGAGCCGCCACTGTTATTGACGTCTTTTTGATTTGTTTCCTCATGTAGCTTTAGGCTGTTGATGCGTTTGCCAGTGAGTGTATAAACACAGACCTGACATGTGGCGCACTCTTTCATTTGTGACCTCAGCTCGGTAACTTCCAATCTGGATTTTCAGTTTCTAGGAGGGATTGTGTGCAGAAGAGCAAGCTGACGTGTCGTTCTAAAGGTTTTGATGTAAACAAGGCTATTGGTGTGTGATTATTTTGCTGATAAGTCCAAATTTATACTAATCACCGAGCTAGAGCAGTAAAACTTTTTATGCTAGACTAATCTGAAGAAATAATGTGAGATTACAGTATTAAATACTGTAAACAATGTGTTTGCATTACGCATAAGACAGTGCTTTAATGTTTACGATGTTTTGTTCACGGTCCAACATTTAATTATTCAATAATGATCTGCTTAAATTTACAATGATGACCTTTCTTGCTTGTTGCTAACCGGAGAGTATTTGAATAAATGGCAGATAAAAGATTTAAATAAACATTCAGAAACTTGACACCCCCCTTTTTGTGTGTTGGAGGGGGTGATGGTGGTATGTGTCTAAACTAGGTATTTACTATACATCTGCTTTGATGATTTTTCAAAAGGTTTTTCTCTCTTTTTTATGCTTAATTAAGCACCATTTTCTTTCTGTATTTTAGTTCCAATGACTGGCTTCACCCAGCGGGCCACCATCGACCCAGAACTAAACGAGATTCACGTCCTGTCGGGCCTCAGCAAAGACAAAGACAAGCGTGAGGAAAATGTCCGCAACTCCTTCTGGATCTACGACATTGCTCGCAACAACTGGTGCTTTTTTTACTCTTTTATTTTATAAATACCTGTAAGATCGGTTTATGAGCAGTTATCTATAAGCCAAGTAATGCAAAAAACCTTGGAATTTGAGCGTGTATGTGTGAACATAAGAGACGATGGTAGATTCATACCCAAACCAGTTCAGACCTTAGTCTTACACAAAAGTTTGGGCTGGTCAAAATTG
The DNA here is from genome assembly GCA_028566735.1 of Ammoglanis amapaensis. NCBI lineage: Eukaryota > Metazoa > Chordata > Actinopteri > Siluriformes > Trichomycteridae > Ammoglanis > Ammoglanis amapaensis. Next base: position 2,169,727 of record JAOUQU010000011.1, read on the forward strand.
CTCTTAGTGTGAAAAACGTGTGCTTTCTTCAAAAGCCATCAAGTTAAAGTCGTTGAAGTCTTTAACGCAATGATCAAATGTATGGCTAAAGAAAAAAGGTATAGAATTTGAGAATAGGGGTGTTTTTACACATACTTTATAATGCTAAACATCTTAATCTATAAAACTTCATCAAAAGGTGTAAGCTAATAGTTTTAACATGACCTTCATAGTCTTTTAAAATCTGCAGTAGCAGCTTTAGAAGTCCAGTTCATGCAATAAATCACGACTATATAATTGAATTAGAACTTTTTCAAGGACTAATGGGTGTCATTCTTTCAAACAGCAATCTAAAGACTCTTGACTGTTTGATTAGTAAACAGTAGTACCCCCTTTGGCAAGTATCACAGATTTTTACAACCAGAGTGCCTAAACGTCAGGCCTTTTGTGAATTTCTGCACTTTGGGACTAACAATTGATTACCTTTTTTGTTATTTTGAATGTTGTATGTTAATATCTTAAACTATGTAGGGAATGTTCCATCTTGAAATTTTAAGCCCTTTGGAAATACATTCATCTATTAGTTGTAAATGTTTGCGTGCCACTGTGTGTACCCACCAACCCAGCTCACCAAATGTGACTTCCTTCATGAGCTATGTGCCACATCCGTCAAAAGTAATAATATAACTTGACTTGTATTTAGTCATGTGGTGCTTTGCATTAAATTTCCATTTGTTTTGGATTCGTGATCTCTAATGACCAAAATTACTTGCACTCCGTTGCAGCAAATAAGTACGGCGAGAAACGATGGCATTTTGTTTATGTAACAAGGGGAGGAACTTTTTGTTAAGAGTGGTCATCGCCGAATCAGGAAGCGGACGGAACTGTTTTGTATAAACTTGAGCAGCGTTAATGCAATTATGCTCCTCCTTGTGGTCTACCTCGGTACTTCTTGCGGTCCCTGTTGTTCCAATGTGCATGTGCCAAATTCACTCACAGCATCTGGTGATCTCACAGCTCCTGTTTTAAGTTAGAAAGTGACACTAGCACATTCGTTACAGCATGAGTAGTTCTGGATTTGATTAGGAGTCAGATTGTACTGCAAGGTACCCTGCAATTAAAAGAACCACGATTCTTAAGAAGGGTCGTGCAATAAAACTTAGTTTAATTGCTGGTAGGATTTACATCCTCCATGCCATTAAAACCACTGACCTTTATTGTACTTAGCAACTGTCAGTGTGGCATAAACATGTCCAGTTCTCTGTCTTTACAGGGTAGCTTTTCTATAACCCCGTGTCTACCAGACACATGTGATGAACTTTCTGCAGAGCATTACCTAAGCTTACTCTAGAATGAAATCGACTCTTTATCAAAGCATAGTTTAATTACTGCCCCATCCCAAGAAAACAAAATGAAGCCAGCTTTGTGATTACAAAGGGCTTTGCTTTATCTACCTGTAATTTAAACCCCACTGTTTAAGTGACCTCTGAGCAAGTGAGCGCATTATTAAGTGAATGAGCTTCAGGAAGTGCAACGTGCTCCCTTTTAGAAGAGGACAAAATGTTCTCATGTGTTGACTGGGGAAAACCCCTTTTGTTTTCACTCTCGTTTCTTGTGAACAAATAGCACTCATAGTGGTTCCTTCTATTCCACCGACTGAGTTTGGTGACTCGTTTGTCTGTAAATATCATTTGTTTGCTTTTTGTGTTCAAGCCCGTATGTAAAGTCATGATGACTATTCGTGTTTGAGATCAGTCCTCAAGGCCAAATAGCACTAAAGTTCAGTTTGTTTTGCTCTTGAAAGTAAATGTGCGTGGATTTCGTACCTCAACTGATGATCAATTGTTCGTGCCACAACTGAGAGATGTCACGCGGTGCATGTGAGCAGCTTTCGATTTCAAGACTTGTTTAGTAAAAGTACAACCGTGAACTGTCACCGCACACCAAGCAGCTCCTGGGTTTGATCCGTAGATATTCTTGGTTCTCTCTGCGCATGGAGTTTGCGTGTTTTTGTTGTTTTCGTGGGGTCCCAATGCGAACAACAAAACTGAAAAATGAAGTATTCAATAATGCAACAACAAGAATGATAAACTGGAATGATGCAGAAATAACGTTTTCACTCGCAAACAGCTGGATGATACCCGAATGCCATGAAGATGTGGCCATTTAAAACCTGGTTCTCACATACTCCTATATGTATACAGTTTTTATACTCTGGGCCATAACATCTATTATATAAAAAAATCTAAATGGTCTATTTGGCCATACAAAGGTTAGGGTTGAAGTCAAAATGTTAGTATGTTCTCTATTTTCCCAATAAGAAATTATCTAACTAACATTTTCCTTTAGGCATGGAATTATCGAACATGGAATTATGTTTCCATAATAAACAGTAAAGAGACAGCACACATTTCAGTACAGTACGTGTGCTCAAACATCACAATTTCTCACTAGATTACACCTGTCAGATGTTTACTCCCCGTGTATATTGGGTGTGTTCACAATTCTGGGGCGCTGCTCTTACTGTTTTACTACCTGCACAGTGTACGGTCTTAGAACAGAGGATTGGAATAGGATGCTATACGTTTTGCTGTGGGACCATGTACCGTTGTGTGTTGTTGTACGTATAGACTGGCCAATGTAAGAGAGTAATATAAATATGTGTAAATTTTTTTAGGTCATGTGTGTATAAGAATGACCAGACTGTGAAGGAGAACCCCAATAAGACGCTACAAGAGGAAGAGCCGTGCCCTCGATTTGCCCACCAGCTTGTGTATGATGAGCTGCATAAGGTATTTAAAAAGAAACCCATCTCTGTTTTCTATAACTTCTACTAGATCACAATGCCTATTTAATCATTCTAATTAATCCCTAAAGTGATCGTTGTATTGTAAGCTGGGACTGTTCAGATTGTTAGTTCTTCCCTATCGATTCTCTTGAGTCAAAAATTGTCTTGATAAGCCTGGCTTTCTATTCAGGGGCACAAGGAAAACATCTTTCCCCAACTGGTTAGAGTTATATAATAAACCGGTTTGTACATCCTATGGGCTGGGGTGATGCATAGCTGTCCGATGGAAACAGGGTTTTGGACATTACTTTAGTAGAGTGTCCATGTATAGTGTAGTCATAAAAAATGCTATACTAAATCCCTTACCGTAGTCCTAAACAAAAATATGATCACAATAATTTTAACATGTTTACTGTTTAGAGGATTAAACCTCTATTGCAACTGATGTTTATTAATGGATGGATGCTTGTTGGATCATTTTTATTATGATGATTGCAGGTACATTACCTGTTTGGAGGAAACCCAGGTAAGTCAAGTTCTCCAAAAATGCGATTGGACGATTTCTGGTCTTTGAAGTTGTGTCGGCCTTCTAAAGAATATCTGCTGAGACACTGCAAATATCTCATTCGCAAATACAGGTACATAAAACATAGTTGATATCAGGTTGTTATTATTGATTCATAATTGATGCATACTCCTGACTGCATAAACAAATCTTAAATAAGGCATCTCTAACATTTTAATCCTTGTACCGGCCGATAGAATCTGTACAAGTAATAATGGAGATCAGACCTCATAAACAATACTCAACTCCGTGTTAACCTGAGGAGAATGGTTTGGGTTATGCATGGATAAAATGTTGTTTTGGGGGATAAATCATAAATCAATGAGCATCAGTTTAATATTTTAATTGAAAATATGCAGAAACAAAGATTTTCCACAAATGTCTTGTTTATGAACTTATAGCATAAAACCGACGAAGATTTTGTTTCACGAGTTAGGCAGTCCGCACATGCGCACAAGTAGTTTGTGACGCACGGCTGTTGTGTGATTTGAACGCGGTTGGCGCCCTCTGCTGACTGGCTTTTGTCACTGTTTTTAAATCGTCTTACCTTTCTCACCAAAGCATGTTTGTTCTGAAGCAATATATAAATATTTTAGAGCAGTTACCGTTCTTACAAATAGCAAATGAGTTCGTTTAATAACTGAACGAGATTACATTATATACGTAATTGTAGGTTTTATTATTATTAAGTCCTTAAAGCTGCCAAGGTAAATCAATTATGCAAATCACACTATGCTGTGTCATGGTTATATATATGATGACCTTCCTCTTTATTTATCTGGGGTTGGAACTACATTGCACTGGTTTATGTAACTTTGTAATTTCTGCCGCTCCACCTCGGTGCATCTTCATGAAGTAAAAAAGAATAGAAGAAAGCCATGTGTTGAAAGTGTAAATTCTAAGTGTTTTGTGTTGTATACAGATTTGAAGAAAAAGCCCAGACCGAACCTCTGAGTGCTCTACAGTATTTACAAAATGACCTTTCACTGACTGTGGATCACTCTGACCCCGATGAAATTAAAGAGGTAAGAACTGACACACTGACATTATTAACACTGTTTCAATAGTTAAAAGGAACGTTCTCACCTGCTTGTAAATACAAATGTTGGCACACTCTACCAGTTAATATGGTAGATTTATTTAGTATATTTATCATGACACAAGAAAAAGCATTCATTTTTATTCTCCGTAATTATAGATTTGTAAATATTATAAAGTTGGCATAGTGGTAAACAACTAACAGTGTGACTCGGTGGATTAATGTTTAGCACTGTTTAACAGCAAGAAGGGGACCTGGGACTTTCTGTGTGGTTTGCATGTTCTCCCCGTGTCTATGTGGGTTTACTCTGTGTGCGCTGGTTTCTTCCCACAGTCCAAAAACATGCACGTGGAACAGTGGAACCTCGGTTAACGAACGCCCCCGATAGCGACCAATTCGGATAACAACCAAACATTTCGCAAAAAATCCTGTAATCCTGTAACTTTCATATATTAGTGAGGCGACCGGGGATGGAAACGAATTAATTGTATTTGTGTTATTTCTTATGGAGAAATTTGTTTCGGATAGTGAAAATTTCGGATACCGACCGACCTTTCGGAACGGATTGTGTTCGTTAACCGGGGTTCCACTGTATCTATGTCAAATATCTATGTATTTGATGTAAACTGTGCTTGTGTGATCTAGCATTTTTCAAAATCACGTTAGTGGTCATGACATGGGTATTATTGTACATTTTAAACTAAGAGGGAAAAAAAGAACTGCATAAATACAATGAAAATGTGAGCTGATGAGTTTTATGTAGCCATTAACTGTGCCGTCCTGAATGTAATTAAAGTGTCAAGCATGGTGTTAAAATCCTAATACATTAAAATGTAAAATATGTGCTCTCCAGTTTCAGCTCCTGCCGTCAGCTTTATTTAAATCCAGCTCTGACTTTATCCCGCTAGGTAAGTCGTGGCTGTGTTTGCTTTTCCAGTTTCTTTTGAAGCTTCGGAGATTAAAAACCATAATACAAAGCCTGAAGTTTAATTGTAATTTTTCCTTTCCCTTTCATTCTTTAGGTTTTTCTGATGTGGATCAAACATATGCTCAACGCACACAGCTTTTTGACACACTGGTAAACTTCTTCCCGGACAACATGACCCCACCCAAGGGTAACCTTGTGGATCTTATTACCCTGTAGCTACACAGTCACTCGATCTTTTCTCCCTTTTATGCTTTCCAGAACCCTCTTATTAAAACCAGAACTTTATCCACCTCTGGATTGCCACACTCGTTGAATGTGATCCCTTTACTGAGGGATTGTGCACCACCGATGAGACTTATAAAACCAAAAACTGTACATGAAAAAAAATATTTACAATTTATGTGTAAACGCTATTAGCCCAAGTCTAAAATCACACAGACTGACAAAAATATTTGTTTAATTTTGCAGCACTGTTTGTCGTTTTTATTTTCTTTAACCAGACTTTTTTATCTTGTGAAATTTCATTATGTCCGACTTAATATAAAGATGTCCAAGCTTTGAAATGTATGGTTAGGTCTAAAGTTTTAAACGTCTCTTTTCAAACAGTTAAACGATTGTGTATGGGTTTGTAGACAGTTGCAACCTAGCAGTTAAAGTACTGGGCTAGTAATCAAAAGGTCACTGGTTTAAGCCCCACCACTGCCAGGTTGGTATACCCTTGAAAAAGACCATAATTAGTCAATTACTTTTAAAATACAGACTGTCACTGTACTGTACATTGCTTCAGATAACAATAGCTGCTAGATGCTGCAAATTTTTGGTTTTCACTGGATGAAGATTTAGTTCCGGTCCGTTGTACACCTCAACTACTTAAGTTGTTTATTAATTAAGAGATGAAGGACACTGATTGTGAGCTATGAATAGTTTTCCTGTTCATGTGGTTATGGAAAAACAGTAGCTTCTGTAGATGTGTGTATTTAAGCTCATGCTCAGTAAGAACTTAGTTCTTACAGGTTTCGAATTCACACACTCTGGCTTTGCACATGTTGTGTTGTAGATTTGATTATGAAAAGGTATTATTACCATTCCCCCACTTCATTCCCAAATACATTTATTTACGTATAATGACAATGACAGTGCTGACTTTCAAAATGTATTAAAAAACTGAAATCTCATTCACAAAGGTGTTCGAGAAATTGCAGCAAGAGTTTTTAGGAACATGCTTTGCACACTTGGATTTAGGCACTTTATCCAATTTGTCATAGCAGATCCTTTGACAATCCTCTATTAGTACTTCTATCAGTTGTCTTTGTAAATGTGTCTCGATTCTTACTGTCTATGCCACTCTGAACGGGCACATAGGATGGTGCTACTACCATTATTCTCATCGTAGATGGATTGTATTAACCAAATAATATATTAGCATCAAGGTTCCAAGTGCGCTCTTGTAAATCCATCACAGTTACCTGTGACCACTTCTATCATTCCTAGTCATAAAGTCTGGGAATTGCTATCCGAAATCTCTGCACAAAACTTACCCCTCTATCTAAGCTGCAGATTACATTTCAGAAAGTTTCATTGCTGTGCCACTGTTATTGGAATATTTGAAGACTTAGATATTGTTTTCTAATATCGCCCTGATACATGCCTTGCCGCAATTTGACTGCAAAGATCTTCAATGCCATGGCTGGAATTTTCTCTTGACTGTTTGCTGTAAATTGTGGGAGTTTATAAATCTCAGGTGTTTTCCTTGAACCAATTCTAAGCGATTGTATTTAAATTAGAAAATGATTTTTAATTTGTCTAATATTATAACTTCAAGGACTGAATTGTATATGGGTAAGTATATCCACCTTATTGAAATTCGCAACACAACGTGTGCAAAATGCAAACAGGTCTCAGCCATGTGGTTTTTGGTCACTCAGTCACTCATAGGCCTTCTCATATTTGCTGCTTTTCAACACACCAGTTCTAAATGTATTATATCACTGATTGCCATATGACTGATTGTCGTTTTGGCTTGTCTGTGTTATTCCACTAATAAGTCATAGCTGTTTCAAGGCTGGTAGCTTGTTCTCCACTTCTGTATGACAACTGCAAATACCAAGGGCTGAGGTCTACATGTTCTTCCTAATAAGTGTTCTAGACACCCATGTAAAGAGAACCATGTAAAAAGAAATCACGTCATTTGAATCTAAAAAGTTTGGTAACATCAACTCTAACTCTTGGTCAGATATTACTTGAGATTCTCCTGATCACTTATATTGAATCTTTTAATCAGAAATAATACTTAAATGCAAACTTATTTTATTTATGCATTCCCCCCCTTTTCCCTATTCATTTCGTCTTCCCTGGCTGCAGTCGGTTTGTTGGCTGTGTTGCTGCTTATGCCTCCGCCAATCCACACACAACCCTTAGCGGGACACGTTTTTACCAATACACTCTGCACATCCTCCACTGAAGAACCCACCCACATAGGCCGGTCATCCTACCCTGCAGATCATGTTAGTTATGCCCATGTGGTTGTTCCCAGCCAACTGAGAGTTTTTAAATGAGAAGTACAGAATCTTGACGACTGCCATCTGGGTGCCCTTGAACTATTAATTTTAAGTCTACGAGATTATAATTTGTACATTTACCTCTCCCAAAGTAAAGCATTTTTTGCTTGCTTCTGTTATTGTCAAAGCATAAAATATTTGTGTGATGGTGTCAAAAATTAATTGATATTGTTTTCCGTTTGCATCCTCTGACCCTTTAAAATAATAATGGTAATTAAAACTAAACTTTTTGGATTCTGCAGGGACTCTGACTTTACAGGGATTCTAATCTAAAGCCTCTGTGGGTCTTAACATGATGTGTAATGCCTCACAAATGCATCTCTTGTGATTCTCAGTCCTTTTAACTGACATGGTGTCTGTGCTGTTACCAGTGCTGCTGTTTTATGTAAACGCTTTTCATTGATATCATATATAAATTCATTTTGAATGAAAGGCTTGAGACTTTTGCTCCCTGGGGGCTTTTGTTGGCGATTTTTAGGTGGTGAAGCTTGATAGAGAATCACTTCATTTTTTTAATCACAGTAGTCTATCTATGCCTCCTGAGGCAAAACATAATGTCCACCAAAATTATATGGCTACACAATATGTAGTACACGAATTGCAAGACAAGATGTGACCAGAAAATTACAAACCAAACCAAAATGTGTCGGTGTTCACGCTGTTAGTAGCTAACGCTTTTAGTGAGACCACTGGAATGCTGGCACTGACATCGACATTGTTTCAAAAGGGCTATAAGTTCCTGCACAGGAACAGTCTCATGAATAGAAATGTTTTCCCTTTTTGTCACTTTGTTAATAGCAACGTTTGAACAAACTCGTCTACTAATTATTTAAAAATGTGATCGTGAGTGTATATACCATTGTATAAAGATGTGCGTGTGTATATAATACATTATTAAAGTATTCCTAATGCTCTGATTCTAAACTTTTAGCACATGAAAGCTGAACATAGGGACGTTCAATTTATACCAGTTCATTGGTACACAGTATTAATGTAATGACTTTTTTGGCTACCCTCGGTCAGAGGTCAGTCAGTATAGAGAAGCCTAATGAAATTGATTAATTGGTTAATTGGATATGATTATAACTGGCGGTGGATATGATGAGCTTGCAGTGGAATAGCACAAAGCTTTTGCCAACACAGAAGTTACTAACTGGACACTGTCAACTATGCCATGGTTAGTAGTTCTAGGCTTATTGCTCGCTGTCCTAGAGGCACTTTCGGCTTTGCGGTTATGGTACTGAACTAGTTATCAAAAGGTTGTTGTCCCTGCCACATTGGCACTGTTGGCTCTTGAAGAAAGGCCCTGCTTGACTTAGATTGTATGGTATCACAGTATTGCGTCAATATGGGTAAATTCTGAATTTGTTTTGTTAAGTAAACAATTTTTGGGGCTATTACTCAATTATTTTGGATCCTAGTCTTGTACTGTATATCAGTTTTGAACTGATTTGAGTTCAAAATTTGAGACCAAGATTTGATCTCTGGGTCAAGGGCACCGATTAAGTTACTGGTACAGTCTAAACAAAGTAGCCAGGTGATTTTTCCATTAGCTTGCATGGTAAACAAAGCCTGTTTTCTTACTGGGTTCCATTTTGTCACTGGCTTAGTGTTGACAAAATGTGCTATGTTATTTTTAAGCATTATGACAAAGTGTAGTAATTCATGCAGCAACTCTCTCATGTAAGCATATTTAATTGCAACTTTAATCCCAGCCTAATTTAAGTTTATTCTGTATGTACAGCTTATTAAGGATATGTTTTTTTTATTTGTGTAGAATCAGAGCAGTCATATAATTCATTGAATTATCTGTATTTAAAAAGCACCATCCCCATTTTAGATTTTTTATTTTGATCTGACCCCATTTCTCCATCTTTTCCCCTGAGCTGGGCTACATGAACACTACACTGTGGCAGACATGAATGTGTAGAACAATGCAGCATTGTATGTAATGTACATAATAAATAAAGATTGTATTTTGTTCAGGTTTTATAAAACTTGTCTCTTTCTGATTATTGCTGTTCTGCTTGTACAAACTAATTATATTGTCAGTCTTTCTTCTGAATTGCACACTGGCAAGTCACATTTTAAGACCAAAGAGAGATGACCATGCTAGCAACAAGTAGGTAGTACCAGGTATTTGGAACCGCCCTGACTGCAGTGCATCCCACATCTGCTGGAGGCCTTGTGGTGGATCCATAGCTTATACATGGGCGCCTAGGTGCTCATGCTGAAGCTCAAATACACAAGTTTTTGGAAGTATACGGAACCATACTCTTTGCGCCGACAATGGAGAATTCTAACTGCTTGATCTATCACCCTGTCTTGTTCGAAGATCCCAGGGCAGATGAGAATGTTGCCAAACCATCAAAGGTAAAGAAAAAGTAGTCATAAGATAGTGTCGATATTAAAATACTTTTGGACAGAAATGATCAACAGGACTTAGCAAAACTTTTGGTGGTTGTTTATCATCAACTTATGAGTAGTTTGTGTGACTTAAGAAAGTAAAACTGGGTAAATTTGTTTGTCTTCACATACAACTGGTTTAAATAAACCTATAAATGCTCTAAGAAGCTTCTGCGCTTTTTTCATTTGATCAGTAATTGAAATGAGTAGTTCTGAAGTAGCCCTGTGTAAAACCTCATCTAAATGTTGCTGGCATAGGATGCTATTTATTCCTATTTATTATGGCTGCGAGCGTGGATTGATCAAGCAACAGTTGTCAAATTTCTGCTACAATATACCACTACTTCGACAAATAAGTAGACACATTCTTGTATAATCACCTTTATTCTATGTAGACACATTTACTGTCTTTCTCAATAAAATAAAACAAACACAATCGTGCCAGGTTATTGGCTTCCAGTGTATCAGACCCCTGTTTTTTTGCCTTCATTGGCAAACTCAGTTTTAAAACATGTAAAATACATAAAAATACACAGCCACGAGAGAGAACAAGATAATTTGAAATAATACAATTTGGGATGAGAGTTGAGCCATTTTTTGGAGTGAAACGGAAGTATTTGTGGAAATAAAACATTAAATGTAAAATATAATTGAATAATTTTGATAGGAGTTATGTAAACATTTTCTTTTTAGACGGACAATTCAAAAGGCCTCTTGTATATGTAAATAGTAAATGCCACTTGTGTGAGACATTGATGGCCTGCTCAGGATACATTTACATTACATTCCCTTACACCTGGGTCTCACATCCAAGTGAAGTAAATTAGAGACACTAAATTGTCCATGACTGCATTTGATATAAACTTGTGTAATTAATAACTAATGTATGTCTGTCATAAATGTAACCAAAGAGTAAAACATGAAGTTAAAATCCTAATAAACTTTGTCTTTTGTATGTCAGATGTCTAGGCAGTTAATTTACTGAGCAGACGTTGTTTTATTAGTGAACGACCAAGTATCAGTGAGCACAACATAGGATTACAGTCAGGGCTTCTCCCAACCTTGCCCTCAGTCATAGGTAATCGTATTTGTGCCTATACCAAGCCAGCACAGTTTGGTGCAAACTTGGGTCTTAGTGGTAATATTAAAGCAAATGAATCTGCTTTTGTAATGTGATGTGGTTTTAATTATGTCCAGCATTGTGTAAATACGTTTCCAGTTACAATCATGATCAGGACTCATTCATAGGTTGAAGTCTAAAATTTATATCTCTATATATCTATAAATATTCTCTCTAGCTTGACTACCAAAATATAAAATGTTATATACAGGTGCCGTGCACAATATTCATCAAGTGACAATCATTTATTAAAATCTCTGGCTTTTCCAGTGTGTCAGAAAATCTAATACTAATAAAAACGTGATTTTTCAAAGGTATATAAAAACTAAATTCTATACCTAACTAATCATCACAGCCCCTGAAGAGCGTGTATGTGTCTTTAATCAGTTAAAATTAAAATATTTTTCTACTATGGCTTCTGTCTTTTTGGCACTGGATTGGTAATACAAATGAATACTCGTCGATCATACCGCCTTCAGCACTGTGTCAGACAAACACTAATAACTGTGTTGACTAGGGCATGTGTTTGCAAACCTATAGGCCATTGTTGGAATGTGTAGCATCCCTTACAGGTGGGTATCCTCCTCATCTGGTATGTCTTCTTTGGTTAGGTTGTCGAAAGGAACGATCCAGCTGTCGTTGAATTCTCCATTCAGTGCTAACTTCTTCTCCTGCAACTCTGGCTGCACCTCCATTACTTCGAGTGTGGGATTATCATGATAACCATTCTCCACCGTCTGCAGCTCCTCGGTCAGATGTTGCTGTGGAGAAATACATATGTTCCATTACAAAAAATACTTTGTTTACATGATAATACATGTAAGCTACAATTGTTAACCATTTATATTTTCCATACAAACATTTTATTTGCTTTACATGTGGAAAAGCATGTGCTTTACCTGATTTTTCCTGTAGGATCTGCGGTGACAGGAACAGTAAATGGCAAATAAAAGAAGTATGAGTACCAGCGCACCAATTGAGGAAAAGATGGCAATCATCGTCTTGGGACTTTCAGTATCGATGGGCTGTGACTTGTTTTTGCTCTCTTCCTACAGAAGTGAAAATTGTGTTATCAATCAGGAATATTATACTATATTAAGCATTGTTTATGTTGTCACAGTCAGTCTTACCTTCATAATGTCACTGTAGATTTTATCTGCCATTGCTGGATTACCTGAAATGGAAAGAAATCATCAGGATGGAATTTTTATTTTGATTCCGGTTGCCTTTCCTGTGGCTAAGGTAGTTTGAATCTAAATTTTGTTTGTCTGACCATGCAGATGAATAAAATGCTCAATGCCTTACCTGACAATTCGACAGAGATGAATTTTAATTGATTAGTGTCCTCTATTAGGTTCAGATTGCATTTACCAGTGGGTTCATTCTGCATTCTTTTCAAGAGTTCGGTGCAAACTTTGTGCAAACTTTGTAACTGTGATGAATTCTGTGAAATATATATACATAAAAAAATTTAACACTTATTGCAGAGTAAAACAGAAGTATACGACCTTTGATAGAGGAGGTGAGTACTCAAGTAGATAGCGGAACAAAAAGATGCAGTCAGGTAAATTGTCCTGTAAGTGATGTTATGTGTTTATACAGTATATGTGACAACTCAGATTGGAATAGACGGTTAAAAAGTAAATGGGTACAAGTTATATTTGAATGCACAATAAAAAAGAGAAAGAAAAACATGCTTACTTCAGCTAAGTTGCCATTAATGACCACCTGAGAAAAAGAATATAATTCAAATTCAATTTGTCATTATACATATACAGTACAATGAAATGTTTCTCTTCGCATATCCCAACTTGTCTGGAAGTTGGGGTCAGAGCGCTGGGTCAGCCGCAGTACAGTGCCCCTGGAGCAGACAGGGTTAAGGGTCTTGCTCAAGGACCCAGCAGTGTAGCGGAGTGTAGCAGAGCCTGGATTTGAACCCCCAACCTTTGGGTTCCCAGTCCAACACTCTACTCACTAGGCTACACTGTCCCTGACTAGGCTCCCTATAATAGCAGTGAATCCACAGACATGACTTTATAAGTGACTTTATAAAATGCAATTGTAAATAATTGAATACCTTTACTTCAAGTGCCTTGTTGGATAAAGATGATGTGGATCGTGCAATATATGTTGTTGTTGTTGGTGTTGTTGTTGTTGGTGTTGTTGTTGGTGTTGTTGTTGTGGTTGTTGTTGTTGTTGTATGTAAAGGTGGTTGTATGTTTGTTACTCCCACAATCACTGGTACTGCTGTTGTTTTTGATACTGTAATTGATAAATCTGCTTTGGTCTTTATTGATGTTGAAGAAGTTGATGTTTCTGACGTTGCTGTCAGCTGAGTTGTTGGAATAGGAGTTGGAATGGTAGTTTTTACACCAGGGTGTGAGTCTAAAAGTATTTAAAGCAAAGATTATATTTTAGGTCATGTTATGGTGCAACATATGCACATCTTCAAATAAAAAAATATGTTACTAATTTTAAGTAAACAAACAAATAACACAGTCCAGCCATCTAGTAGTGCTATCACTTTTTACTACGAATAGTTGCATCACAGCTAATGGAGTTACATGAAATGCACAATGTATGTATTACATCATATTTTTACATATAATTTCTTAATTGAATTTGACCCTTGTTATTATCTACTTCAAACCTTTGACATCCGGTGTGGATAGCAAAGTAAGAATTTCATTACTTTGAAAACTATTTAAAACAAAGATTATAATTTAGGTCATGTTATGATTTTCCTAAATATGCAGAAAAACAATCTCAACTTTTTGCGTGCAGCCACCCCAATTTTGTGCAAATATTTTTTCCACCACCATCTTACTTCTTCATTTATGCTATTTTAGTGTTGTAATGTGAAAATATTTTACAGAATACTGGATAAGATAAAAAATATTTCCCGGACACTGCTTAAATGGGTAGCACTGCCACCTCAAAGCGAGAAAGTACTGTGTTTAATCCCCAGGTGATGGACCAATCCCTATCCATGATGTGCCTTGAGCCCACTGAAAAGCTAAGATTTGTTTATTTGATACTTTTTAAATGTTATACGTGTTTTATTACATTAATGAAAGGAAACATTACAAATTACAGTCTGAGTTTACATTAAATAAACTCACTTTATACCAATTTTATCACCTTCCTTGCATGTTTTTGGATAGGTATAGTAGCCAGCAGAAATGAGGAGAACATACAAATTCCAAACAGAATGAACCTGGACTAAACTTGGGGATCGAACCTGGAACCTCATTGATGTAAGGATACAGGGTTACTTTGTTAACCACCATGTCCTTTATAAAGCAAGGAAAGGCTCCAGCACCCCAGTACCCTGATTATATAAGCAATAAGCGATATTGTCATTGAAAGAAAGTTCTATATGTCATAAATATATCACAAAATATAGGCACCAAAGTAAAATTCACACGAGGTGTTAGTTTAAATCGTCCACATCTTATACTGTACTGTGTTAAAAGTGAATGACCCGAGTAAATGGCTCATTGTATTTCCTGATCACTAGAGGGCGCCATAATAATAATGAAAGGACTAATACCACCGCCAGTTCCACACTTGACGTTAAATTCGACGAATAAAATAAATTCTTCGTATTTAAGCTGCTGCAACATATGTACATCTTCAAATCAACAGAATGTGATACTAATTTTAAGTAAATAAACAAATAACACAGTAGACCAACCATATAGTATCGCTATTACTTTTTACTACGAACTGTTGCGTCATAGCTAATGTAGCCACACGACTGCACATATTTTATTATTTTTACATTTCATTTCTCGGTTGAATTTGACCCTTATTATTATCGACTTAAAACTTTTGCCATCCAGTGTGGACAGAAAATTAAGAATTTTATTGGAACGCGAAACAAGTTTTCTTACTGTGTACATGACAAAAAAGCTTTCAATCCTTTGAACCCAGAGGTGATTCTAGGATAAGGGCCTAACCCTAACCCTTGCTCCTTATATTTGGGGGTGCTAGGAACTAGAGCTGCCCACATGACCAGTGCATACCACTAAAGAGATACGGGGTGATATAAAAGCCCAGGCCTCCTATCTGGTTACCTCTCGTTTTGCCTTCTAGTTGTCTCAGTACATGATTTTATACAGTGTTCACCTCTTATTGTTTAATATACTTAATTTCTTTATTTAAGTTATTCTTGAAGTGTTTCGTAAAAATACATGTCAACATTGTACCCTTATTTTTTAAAGTTTATTATCAGATGTCCATTTACTTTCAGCTAAAATAGCGTTATGTACATTTTTGACCTATTTTTTCATTTGGCTAACTAATGCCAATAAGCACGACCAATTATGTTGTTCTAAACTTCTGCCCCCAAAATGGCCTTTGAAAAAATAGAGACTTCATAAATTTTATTGAAAACTTTACAGTTTAATTAATCTAAAACATGTTAACTAATGTACATTCATTCTAAAACTGCATGTCTTTGGACTACAGGAAGAAACCAGAGCTCTCAGAAGAAACCCATGCATACATTTGGAGAACATGAACATTTACATATAAAGGACATCTCCAAATGTGATTCTGTACAGGGGACTTTTGCAAATACATTTATTTATGTAACTTAAATAAGGCTACCTGATCATGACCATGTTTGCATTTTGACTTTTGTTTGAATACCTCCCTCCTTTATTGCTAAATCCATTAATTTAATACAATTTGAAGACTTACATTTGAAATGTTTTTTTAAAAACAATTGCAATGCAGCATCTTACAAGAGTGTAACATTTGTTCTAATGAATCTTAATATTTACCTGTTTGTAAAGCGGTTGTGGGAATCGTTGCGCTTTGCCCGGTTGTTGGTTTTATAGTGGTTGTTGGTGTAGTTGGTGTAGGACTTGTTTTGCCATTAGTTGACAAACTTGATGTCGAAGAGAGAGTGGATTTATTGCTTTCAGTTGAAGTATCAGCTTGGGCTGAAGTAGGCGATATATATTTCTTTGGGCTTTGAGTAGTGCTTGACCAGATGTCGGGTGATACTTTGTCTGATGCATTTGTTGTAAATGGTGTTGTCATGTTACTTCCAGAAAGGGTAGTTGCATTTATCTCTGATGTGGCCTCTGTTGTAGTTGTTGGTCTGTTAGTAGGCTGTAGTGTTTGAGTGCTGGTATTTTCGTTTGGATGTACACACCGGAGAAAAAGACCTATGGGGGAAAACAGTTCCTTTAGTGCTCATTTATATTATGAGCTGCAAACAATTGCGAAGGCATTACAAATTAGATAGATAGATAGAACTTTATTGATCCCTTTGGGTGGTTCCTTCAGGGAAATTGAGGATAATGTGTAGACGATGTCTTAGGAAGATAGTAACGATGGAATCATTTACACTTGTTAGAAATTACTTTGGCTAATAAACTTGTATTCAATAATTAATAGGTATGTCCTATCATGTTTGGTCACATGATGCAGCAACAACTGATGTGAAATGAAATAAACTGCAATGCATTCAGTATTCAATGTTGTCTACAAACCCACCACACTGGGCTCATGAAAAACGAACTTTGTTGTTAATATTAATTGACATCTGTAATGACTTGATTCAGCCATGGTTAAGCAGATTCTGTTCTTGGGGCTTCATGAGACCCTTCATTTCTATTTTTTATTGTGCTCTTTCCTCATTGAATTTAGCAGCTGTGTCTGATTGGGGCCCATCATCTTCTCTATTAATAGATTATAGGTCAGAAAGACCTGAACAATAAGCTAGGAAGTAACCCACCTATTCCTATAAATGACTTAACAATGGTGGACAAAAAAGAATGCAGTTTCCTTATCTCAAACACACATGCTTTTGCTTACCCCTTTCATACCCCTGAAGACAAGCGTTATTCATAAGAAGATATGTGTAACAAGTAGCCTGCAGAGAGTCCTGACCTCAGCTAAATAAACTCTATTAGTTGAATTTGAATGTCAGTTGTGAGACAGGTGATATCGGGGGGTATTGACAAGTACTGTATCTGCATTGAAAATATTAGAAAATATACAAATAAAATCAGCAACAAAGCCAAGTGTAAGTTTATCTCTGCTGAAAAAAAAACTTGCTTGGAAAAGGGGATGCGTTTTCTTTTCAAATCACTTCAAATACACTATAACAAATAACTACCAACCATTTAGCATAATGAAACATTTGTCATTTCTGAAGGGAGCATGTTGTCTTTTTTAGCAATGGCAATTTAAATGTTCTGGGGTTAAGGTCCCAGCTGGAGTGGTCAAGGTCTTCTATGTTTTCTAGGTTTTCGTTCAAGAGCTTAATCCAAATACATGCTGGTTAGGATTTTGAGTGATAACTGAACTCCCTATTGTCTTTAACTTCCCTATTGAGCTCTTAAATTGGATGCACAAAGTATGAAAAAAGGCTACCAAATATCAAACTTCTGTACCTATTTTTTAAACTAAACTAAAACGTTTAAATATATAAAAATCTTTTCCTGAAAACGACTACTTAGAGAACTAAATTTACATATTTGTTCTTAGCTCTCAGTGTCAATGTCATTGTAGCATCACTCTTGCTAAGCTCTTGTCTCCAACACTCACTTGCCTTCTACATTTTATCCTTCCACAGAACCTTAATAGTTAAAAGGATTTGTTGAGCTCTTTCAGAACCTATTTAAGACACCTGCTCCCTCTCCATATCTCAGCTACAGGCTCCAACAGACACCCTTGGGTCATCTTTCCCACTGATAACTAGATAAACACCAGGGGCTAAAATGCGCACATATAAAAGACAGGAAACAGATGCACTAAGTCTATAGTTATTTTTTACCTTTAAGAACTGTACTGCTTTTCCTAGTATTTTTCTCATAGGCTGAGCACAGGAAACACTGACTTTAGATGCTATGACATCAGAACTAGTCATGTTCATTTTAGAGACTTCACTGACATAAACATTTCAACACCAGCCTCTGACAGGGCCCAGCTACATTTTTTTGCAAGGCCTTGTTTTTTACAATTGAAAAACTGGACAAGTCTTTTATTCTATAATTGTGTGTATTAAACTATGTGACCTTCCTTAAATATAAGATGAGATTTCATATTATTTAATGTTAATTTCCACTACTGTCTATGCCATCTATATCGAATATGTATTATGTATATGTATAAGTGTTTTGGTTAGGAAAACACGTGTGGTGTGTAGGGGGTTTGTTAAGTGTTAGCTAAAGCCCCACATTAGATTAGCACAGGGCATTTTTGCTTGCTTCTTTATAGTTATAATGGTAATTCCAATGGACACTGGTACTGTTACATTCTTGACCATTTCAATGATTGAACTATTTTTACACCATTTTGGGATAGATGTGGTTAAAACAGACAAATTTGTTTAATTATAAATCATTTTTGTAGGATTATCGATGCATGGTTTATGATTATGATGGATGTTCTGTTAGGCCATTATTCATTATTTATGCTTTTACTGAGGGGAAAGCTGTAAACGTAGTTTGCTTAATTTACTAAATAATCTAAGTGTAATTAAATAACATGTATCTTAATGAGAAGTCATCTAGTATGTTTGGTCTGTATGGCCTTTGCCGGTCATGCTACTTGTCCAGGGCTTTGTTCCCACAGTCCATAGAGAACACTAGTTGAATGTAAGGGTGTAGACCAATGAATAGTTTATGTTCCTGCTGCTGGTATGGCTGTAAAAATAACAACAAAGCCATTAAACTCACCCACACCCACATAGTGCTACATAAGAAGATCCAAATCTGCCAAGATGTTGTGGCTCATTACACTTAGTAGTGAATCACAGGCTACATTACTAGAATTACTACTCTACTACTCCAATGTTCCTGTTCACTATTTAAAAATATTTCAGAATCTTTATTTCAGTTTCTGGCAGCCCAGTGGGACCTTGGTTCCACAAACCAGATAACACGACTTCCCTTTTCATCCCCAAACATGCAGATGTTGGATTAGTTTAAATTGACCATATATCTAAGTAATTAAATTGATCTACAGTATGTGTGATGCACTGATTTCAGCCAATTTAATATACTTAGTGCTTTTGGGTGCTGCCACACACAAAAACCAGATTCAATTACTGAGCGTTGTTTTATTATTGTTGTTAGTCTCAAATTCTTACACTTGATGGCATAGCATTGACATCCAGTCTGATGTTTGTTACTACATCTCACCTGTTAATCAATGAAAAAACAGACCCATCTCAATCCTGATCATTAAAAAGAAAAACATTTTTGCATTTGCAATGTTAATATAGTAAAAAAAAATTGCTAAAACCAGTAATGTGCTGAACTTTTTTGTATCCGAAATGATCAAATAAAATGGCTTTGTATAGCACATTTAAAATGCATTTACAACATTTAGCAGATGCCTTTATCCAAAGTGACTTACAGTAGTTACTGTATACAGTCTGAGCAATTTCAGGTTAAGGGCCTTGCTCAAAAATACAGCAGTAGCCAACTATCAGTAGTATGTTTTGAAGCAACATCCTTTGGATTACTAATCCTGCTCACCAACACTAAACAACGGCTGGCCATAGACGAATGGACTTTCTAGGGTTAGTTACAGATTCTAGAACCAAGCTCAAGTTATAATGTCAGAATGATTGAAAGGGCCTGGACCCAAAATTACCTTGGATAAGATAACTTGGATGAACCAAACTTTGATAAAATAAACTCAATATAGTAAAAACACCAATCAAGTCAAACAACATATAGAACTCATTTCATCATAAGCACTATTTGCATTGAATTAAGGCGAATATTTAAGAAAACCCATTGTCAACAGTAAAGCGACTGCTGCACGTCATTCAAAGCTTATAACTGTCCAGAATCTATTTACACCTGCTGCTTGTTCCTTATCTCTGCTACAGGCTCTAGTCGATACACTGCTGGCTCATCTTCCCAACTGATAACAAGATCAACACCCCAGAGACTAAATCCTAAAGATATGAGAGACAGAAAACAGATGCACTGACTTTATTTTTACCTTTAAGTATTGTGTCACTTTTTTACCACCCTACTAGAAATAAGTTTTCCATATTTTATCAAATTGTAGAATTGTAAGAATTTTTGGTAAAATACAAATCATTAATATGAAATTAGTGCAGTTTGTACATTCTGTACCCATGCTGAAATGAAGATGAATAAAAAGCACTTTTAAATCTTTCCCAAGCATAATCAAACATCACTTATAACACCAAGGAATAGGCGTTTTATAGCTAAACTATTTTAGCTATAATTTATGGTTTATGATGTATTGTGTTTTGCTTATTTGTTGTTAGCAGGATTGACCTGCGGCGAATTGCTGGTCAATCGAGTCACAGTGGGTGGGCATAGTGGGTAACAGAATTGAATTATGCTACAATATTTTCACTATATCATTTTTATTCTTATAATGAAAAATCCAAAGGTATTATATAAGATACAGTATGTATTCTAAATTATTTTTTTTATTTAATTGCAGAATCTATGAAGCTAAGATATTTCATGTGTTTCAGCTTTAAAGTTTGCATATGGTCTGCCAAGAAATAAAAGTCAAAGTAATGCTAAGAAATGCTGTATTTGTTATTTATTTTATTAGCAATTTTTCTGATTTGGGTTTGTACATGTAGTATAGTTCATTAGAGTCACAGAAACAATCACACGAGTATTTACATACTTTCGTGAGCTAGAGTATGCTTTTGTTGCACACATTGTCTACCAATGAGAATAATAATTCAACAACTGCTTACAATCTCTCAGCCAAATATTTTAAAAGTATGAACTTCTACCATTTGAAAGCATCAGTATTTTTTTTTGCAATGCAGCAAGAGTGCTGTCTGATTCTCTGCAGGAATCTGGACTTTGTAGACCCCCATCCTTTCCTACTCACTTTCTCAGCTCTGTTCCAGAGATGGTGTTCTATTCAGGGTTAATTGAAGAGGCCTGTAGGGAGTAAAGGAGGGTTCTTTATAGGGTCCAGCCACAGCTTAGGGAGGAGACCGAGAGGCCAACAAATGTAAAGGCATTTAGAATGTAGAATAGTTTTACTGGACAATACAAGGATATATTTCAGAGGAGGCTACATGGGGTCTCTGGGTGTTTGTAAGTTTAATTTCAAAACATTCCTCATCACATGCACACACCACTACCATTAATGTGCTAATAACTGTCAAGATAGGAGACACTTTACTACATACTTGTATGCAAGTGTAACAGATTGACCTGTTGATGTACCAAATACAAACTGGCATTAGTACATTCCGATTGACACCTATTGTATGCATTCCTGCTTACCCTAAATTTAGCTTTTAAACAATAAAATAGTTTAGCACAAAGTGGGTAACATATGTTTATTAAATAATAAAACAACACTCACAACACATATATGAAATTTTCAAATGTAGCAACTAATCGATGAAGTGTTATTAAGATGCAAACGCCTTAAGCAATCAACCAATGAATAGAAAAGAATGAAGATTTGGAAGCAAACCAAACAACAAAAAATTTGGTTGGACACAACACTGCCAAAAGGGAGACAAAAATGAGACAGATAACAGTTAAACTTGAATTAACTTAAATTGACCAATGTACATGCTACATAAATATTTACGTCTGTCATTAGTTGAGAAATGTGGTATCTGCCAGTTCACACAGCACGTATCAATAGTTAAACCAAGACATTTGTTTTTGTCCTGGTTGGACACCAGCCTTGAGAACTTAGAACAAAAGATTGGAAGGTTGTCAATAAACATCCCATTTTCCACAGAAGGTGTGGCACTGAAATCTCATTTCCCTTTGCTTTGCTTGGCATGAACACTGCACCATCGGTGATACAGTCAAACGGCTTAATCGTAGGTTTACCAAGCAAAGGAAACAGCACATTTAAAGTAGTATTATATCAAGTCAATTAAACGTCTGGAATTCCTCTCTATTTATACTCCCTAACTGCATCTTCTGGTTCCATCCATCTGTCTGTCCAACTATTTGTCTGTCCATCCATCCATACGTCCGTCCATCCATCCATCCACGTGGCCAAAAGCATTAAAGCCGTTGACTAAGCAAAACATTCCACAGACCTTAATCTGAATGAGATATATTGATGCAATATGGTCACCAAATAGTGCCACTGTGATTATTATTATTACTTTATAATTGTCATTGTGTTATTGTGGAATATGTTTCAGGAAATTGTTAATAGTGTAATTTATGTTTTCGAATAAGGGAGAGTATTTTAAGAGAGGGGTATTTAAGTAAGTAATTTCAGCATGCTAAGCTTTTGACAGATTCCTAAGGTAGAGTTGATGTCATCTTCACTCCTCCTCTGCTTTAGTTGTTATTAATGACTGCTGAGACTGGCACTACCATTAGTTTCTCCCTCACTCCCAGATTTCACATACCACTGTCTTACCCTTTGGACACAGTTCATTTACTGCTGCAATAAATTATATGTCCATAAAACATTGAAGTGTTGTTAATTTCAGGTAACAATTTAAGCTTTTGAGAGAAATATATACACACTATAATACTAATAATAATACATTTTGGCTTGGTAACGCTGATAAATTTACCAACTATCATTTATCTTATTGACCATTTTTGACCAGTAAACAATTAAAAACTAGGGTTGATTTAACTTCTACAGCCAGAATGGATTCTGACAAATAAAAATGGTCAATAGATAAATGATAGTTGGTAAATTTATCAGCGTTACCAAGCCGATAAATTTACCAACTATCATTTATCTATTGACCATTTTTATTTGTCAGAATCCATCCTGGCTGTAAAAGTTAAATCAACCCTAGTTTTTAATTGTTTACTAAAAGTTTGACCTGTTGAAACCACACCCAAGAACCCCCTTCTAATTCTTATTTTTGATGACTCTTGAACTTTTTAATTAAACATAACATCCCTCCTGCAGGAGCGCTGTATTTTCAGACTGTTATCTTATGTTGGACAAACAATGCTTGATGTTAGTGAAGCATCTTAAACTGCTGCATTTATCTCAGAAAACAAAAGCAGAAATCCTGCTTATGTAATGCTTTTAAAGTTGATTTAACTTTAACACTTGATCAAATTCACCACATCGTTAATTCTTTCTGATACTTTATATATTTATATATTTTATATGAAGTAACAAGAATTATACATATTATTATCTTAACAAGATATAACATTAGTATGAGTTGCCGTTTAAAAGCCAGCTTGGCTCAATTTAGTTTAGTTTTCATATTTGTCAACATTTATTACATTATTTTGGGTAAATACAGATCAGCGTTTAGTAAGCACGGGTTAATTAGATCTGCCACCATTTTCATAATTTATTAAAAATGACGAGAAATAAATGAACACCATGGGATGTCTGACTGTACTCTTTACTATATGACTATATGACTA